>VZTF01000387.1:2261527-2294585 GCA_013397755.1 Cnemophilus loriae
TCCCCCATGCGTCCCAGCTGGAATAAACATACCTACTTTACTACTTATTCCAGTAGTAGAGTCTTTTCCGCGTATCACAGGCAGCGTTTTCCAGCCCGTGTTATGAATACTTACACCCTTTCCACCTCTGTAACGGGTTCATCACGGCACGCACGTGTCTGTCTCGTTCTTGTCGCTGCTGCAGTGGGCGCTGACACACAGCGGCATTTGCTGGGGGGGTGGCCGGAGCCCCCCAGCCCTGCTCAGCATCGCGGCTCCGGGCAGAGGAGCCGCAGGGCCCGGCACGATCGCCCCGTGTGCGCAGGGCGGCAGCGGCCGTGCCTCAACGCCGAGCAAGCTCCGACACGCTTGTGCATGTTGCTGTCTTTTAGCTGGCCAGGCTGGAAAAAACACTCAGTGGGTTGCTGAGCAGTGGGTGGGAGCCCTTCTGGACAACTTTCTGTTTCTTTGGGTTTTAAAGCACTTTACTGAGCACTCCGCAACAGGAGGGCTGCGACATGATTTTGTGAATGAGCATCATAGGCTGAAACCGTTCTTTTCCTTCCTGTTACTTATTTTATATTTTTCTGCAAATGGGGAATCCATATTGCACAAAACCAAAATAGTTACTGCAACTCTTCCTGTAAAAGAGTTTACATTCACAGCAGTCCAGACGCACCGCAAACAGCTGGCATTTAAAAGTCTGTCTCGGGGCTGATCACTTTGAACAAGCCTGACAGCAAAATTGATGTGCCGTTAACTGCTGTATTTACTGCTCCTGAAATGCATACGGGAGATGAAGAGCTGGGTTTACAAGCAGGCTGTGCTGCGGGATGCGGGCTGAAGACACTGCATGGGACCAGGATGTCAAAATTAAATAATCAGCTGTCTCAATGCAGCGTGATGATACTATCACAGAAAATCATGCTATGTTTCTGAAGGGGAGCTGGTGGGGACCCTGAGAGCAAGGAGGCTGCCTGTGCTGCCTCTGTGCTGACCATGCTGTATCCAGCCCATCTTTCCATGTACTACAGTCCCAGTTTTGCCTGGCACTGTCAGGCGATGAATATAATCAATACAGTAATCATCAGTTTAATAAATTTGGAAGTGCCATCCCTCCTAGCAGCTAAGTTACTTGTAGGCTGTAATTAAACCTGCCTTCTCTCTTCTTTGATGCACTTGTGGGCAGAGTGATATTTTTGAAGAAAAAGTCATCCATCAAAAAAAAAAAAAAAAGGAGGGTTTCGATGTAATTTATTAGGAATTCGGCACATGCAGAGACTTGAAAATGTTTCATATTGTACTAAATGTCTGTTTTATTTAAGGTGGTGACTATGCTTAGAAACTGTTGGATTAAGCTTAGTAAATTAGTGTGCTGCATTGATATATTTTTCAGGATATTAACTGTGCTGTTAGCAGGAGGTTTTTTGTGTTATCATCTTGTTCAGAGTTTCTGTGAGTTTTTCAAGAGATTTTTCTTTTGTAAGTGAGTGGTTAGAGGTTCGGGCCAACTGTGACAATAAACCATGAAATGGTTTTACAAGGTACAAGGAATGATGCAAGAGGACTTTGCCTTAATCACCCAACATTTTCTTCCTTGGGCAGAAACAATTCCACCAATCTTTGCTCTTAACATACAGACCCTGTGTGGCCCGACTGGATGTGGAAGGGGGAAAACCCCTCCCCTCGCCCCCAGTGGAGTTGCACAAGGCTGTGGTGCCCCGGCCATGGGCAGCGAGGTGCGGGGCTTTGTGGAGGGCAGCAGTGGGGCTGCTCTGCCTTGGGCTTCTGAAATCCCCGGAGTCCAGGGATTTGGGTTCGTGATCAGCCCTGTGTGGAAAGTTGCCCCTTCATGCTGCATTTCGGATGTTATTTTCTAGAAGCCATAGGGCAGGAAGGGCAGAGCCTCCCAGATGCTGAGCCTGGTTCACCGGAGTACCCAGACTCCAGCTCCGGAGCTGTGTGCTGAAGCATGAGGGTGTGGCACCGACTGGCAGCCTGCAGCGCCACACTGCAGTTGCTGATGAATGAACGAACAAATGCCTGGTACTTTGCAGGTGCTAGTTTATTGCTCCTGCCTTTTTTTAAAGTGACATTTATTTCTCTTTTAACTAGCTAGAGCTTTGAGCATGTTTTTCAAGAGCATCCAGGCCATTGTTTCATTTTTATCCGTATTCAGTCACTTTTCCTGCTGCCCTTGATAATTAGAGCTGGGTGTTTTGTTCTGTCAAACACTTCACCACATAGAAAATGTTGTTTTGGTTGTCTTGAAACTACTGATGAAAGAAAGCATCTGGTCTGTGTCGGGGATGGTTTGAAGCTTGGGAGTTTCTGAGGATGGTCTAGAGGCAACTGGGGTGTGACAATCTGACACCTACCTGTGGCTGTACGGAGGAAACTGGGTTACATGGAGGCTTGGCTTAGCTATGACCAGTGTTTCATAAGTGTCTGTGGCTGCAGAATGCATCAGTATGCCAAAGGAGTGAGGAGCTGAACCAGCCTTGAAACACAGCAGCAGTCTTTGAAAATGAGAAACTAGCAAATAATGTGTTATGTTGTGATGGTCTTCATCTTTATGGTAAATATTGAGTCCCTGAAAGGAAATGGAAACTAGAGTTGTGCTGCAAAAAGCAATCTTTAATCCTCACCCCTCCCCTTGACAAAGTGCCCATTCCCAAAAACCATGCTGGTTTTATCAGCTGCACAAGCAAAAGCACAAGGATATTCTGCATTGGAAGGGATCCACAAGAATTATCGAGTCCAGCTCCTATGTGAATGGTCCCTATGGGATCAAATTCACAACCTTGGTGTTATCAGCACCATGCTCGGACCAGCCGAGCCAATGAGGTCAGAGTGGGCAGAGGGCCCTTCAGCTGCTGCCTCCACACCTGCACTTGGATGGTTTGGGACTTCAGGGGTTGCATTCAGCAAGTTCAATAGCCTCCTCGTGTCATTTTTATAATGTTTATTACTGCTACAAGATGGATGCAACTGTATTGCAGGTCAGGGGCTAGAGAAGAGACCTCTTCCCATCGCATCCCTAATTACTGCTCGTGTGGAGTGCTATGGCAGCTGCCTTTTTGCAGGGCATCTGCACTCCAGTATCACAGGCTTTTTGGAGCAGTTCCAGGCATTTTTGGATCTGTTGCTCCCCAAAGCGTGCCACCCATCTGGGGAGTTCAGCCTCATGACCTATCAATTAGGAGTCAGTGTTCACTGCTAACCATCCTTATTTCCCCCCCACTCCTTTTCTTTTGCAATCAGATCTGGAATAGGATTTGTAACACAGGCACCTTGCTGTGGGTGTATGAAAGCTGTTCTGAGCTAAACTCAGGCTCTGGCACGGTGGGAAGGATGCCAGTGGGCAGGTCTGCCTGCAAACCCTGCAGGCTGGGCTGTGCAGTGGCTGTAGGGTGCTGAGGCACTTTGCTGAGGGTGTGACTGTCCCCAGGAGAGCCACCAGACACACTCACGGATCTGCCATGGGGCTCCCACATCAAGGACGAGGAGAAGGTAGTAAAGGTCTTCTGCTGATCTTCCCCATCATAACAGAAGGTCACCTAAAAGAGCATCTTTGGTGATGCTGAAACCACAGATGTGGATAGTTGAGATGCTTTCTGTCTGGCTTGGGCAGGGGGAGCCCAGCCTGTCAGTGCTCTGCAGGGAACTGAGACCTCCTGGTTTCTCTCTGTGCTTCTATAGGCAGAGCAAGTCCACCACGGACTCCCTGTGTGACTCACAGCAGCTTCACAGGGTCCTGTTGTGTAGGGAGGGAACAGCCTTGAAGCAGGACGAATAAAGGAGTGTGTTTTATCCTGAGCTTACCAGATTTACTGTGCTTGTTTGTATAGAAGGTCAGATCAGTTTACCTTGAAAAATCAGTGTTTTCCAGTTTAGTGGCTTTTAATGAGGACTCTGCTGGCCTGGTGCTCCAGAGGAAAGCACACAGTGCAGAGCTCACAACTTTGGGCACCAGCATTTCCAGTGAACGTGGGCGTGTGGTTTGGAAACTGGATCTGGGCAGCATCTGAGTTAACGAGAACTCAGATGGCTTATAAAGGCAAGGACCTGCAGAGAAAACCATGTGAAAATGTTGCTATTAAAGTATATTAAATACTGGAACATTACTATCCAGTGGGCCTGAATGCAGGTGTGCTGTGCAGCCCCAGTGCTGCTCGCCTTCCATCTTGCTGAGCAGAGAGCCACACTTGTCCCACGGTGTGGAAAGAAGCAAAACTGTCCCTGTCTTGGTCATCATCTGCCTAAATCCCAAGGAAAGATGTGCAAGGAGCAGGAAGGAGCCAGACCCCAGGTTTAGCTGAGCAGAACATCCTTGGGGGACACTAGACTTCAGCCTTCAAACTGGTGAGTGAAAATCCTGTTGACAGCAAGGGCAAGTAGGAGGAAAGAGACCATCTCTCAATGTAGAATGTGTTATAAACCCCAATCCTGCACCACAGGTCATGAGACTGTAATACAAAATTTAGATGTGAAAACTTCACACAAAATCCTCCTTTTGCTTCTCTCTATTTCTGGGCAATTCTTTGTCCCTATTTTTTTTTTTTTCTCTGTGCTACCAGGGCTTTGGAGAAAAACATGTTTTGTTGCTGGGCTTTCAGAGGCCCTTACTGTGCTCACCAGGTGCTCGGTGATGGAGCACATGCCAAGGGAAGAACAAAGTTATTAGTTTTGCTTTGGAGAAGGCAGCATTTTTCTCCCCTTCAGGAGCCCCCATGGGAGCTGTTCTCCATGGATGTTTTAATCTAAATCATTGTGCTTCAGTGCTGGAAGTGTCCCAGTTAGGTGGTGATCCATATGCACTCTGCAAAACTTTTCCTCTTTCATATAATATGGATTTTGGGAGAAGCCTCTGTATGGAGTGAATGATGAACTCTGTGTCAGCTCATGCCTCATGGCTCTCCTCCATCCACTCTGGGAGTTCAAACATGTGGTACTTTCTGCCCTGCTGGAAAAAGCAAATGCCTGCTGGGTTATGTCAGGCTCACTGCTCACTCTGTTTATTGTTGGACTGAACAGGGAGCAGGGCCGTTGTGCCTGCATGTGCACCTTACAGTTATTCCTGCTGAAGCACCCCACAAATTTATGCCATGCAAGAAACAGGGACATCTGGCAGCAGATAAAGACCATCCCTTAAAGTAAAGCCAGGTGGACGCCAGAGCCCTAACTGGCAGCTTGCCACAGCTAAAGAAATTGAAGCCAGAGCTGATATATGTTCTGAATCCTCCTCTGCCTGTGTCATTCGAAGCTGCAGGTGGCTGGATGCCCTTCTGGTTGTGGGCAGCCTTGGCATGTGGTTTCTTCTGTTTCTTTGCATGTGGCACACCAGATTTTGGAAGTCGTTTTTAAGTCATACCGTAAGAGTGGTTTGAGTTTTTTTAAGCAAGCAGGTGGGTAAAGAGGAGGTACTTGTATAGGTCTTGGGAAGGATTTACTAGGATACACCAGGAGATACAATGATGGGCTTGGAAAGTTGTTTAATTCTTTAGAATTATTCAGCTCCTGGCTGGCATCCAGTATTTGGTATTTCTCTTGCTCTGCCCGGAATAATTTCTCTCAGTCTGGGGCTTGTGTAAAAAATGTTTCATTGAGTTCGGAAACTAATGATCAGAGTGACCATCTGTGACCCCTTAGTAGGCATCTGGATGCATATTTGCCACTTCTGAGGTGTTGAGAGAACACAGCACTGTTGCTGATGGGACTAGAAGCCTTATCATCAGACATAATAATACTTCCCAGCTGCACTTGTTTTTTAATATTTCCTAAATGAGAATGAGTTCTGCAGGTGGCTAATGCTAGAAGATAATTTGTTTCCGTGCTCGTTTGAAGCCTTGAAGCAAACCCAAAGCTGTGAATAAAAGATGGAAATAAAAGTAGAACGTGATTTCAGGAAAAAACCCTCCATTTTCTGTGCTGGTGAAGTGACTAAGCCGTGTGCCTGCTGATGCAAACCTTTCATCTGCCCAAGGAAAAGGGTTATTATCTTCAGCTAAAGCTGATCGGGCACTGAGCAGCATTTGAGCAGCACATCCAGGCAGATATTTGCATGAGAAACGTGAAGATGAGACGTTGATGTATTTGCAACTTCTGAATTCCCATTATGTTTTTGATTGTACTGCCGGTTGGGAGTGCCTGGGACACCTTTCCTTTGGCTGAGCTGAGACCAGGCAGGGAATTTCATGCTCCGCTCCTCTACATTGTCTTTTTCATTCTGAGATAACTTTTCCTCTCCTCTCTTTAGCTCAAGTCTGGAAAAATGCGTTAATGACAGCAAGACAGAGGCTGTCAGCCTTGCCTTAGGGAGGCAGGGAGATGGTGGGAAAGAGAGGGAGAGAGGCTGGGTTGCAGACTCCTGGCTGTGTTTGTTGGAAGGAACCTCTGCAGGTCAGCAGCAGCACTGGACCAGGACCTCCCTGACTTTGCCAGGCTGAGACCTCCTGGGATGTTCTCTGGGTAACCCCCTCCTGTGCTGTGCTCCCCTGGGCTTGCTTTTTAAGAGCTAATGCAAATAATCATCGTGGGGAATTTCCAGAATTTTTTTTTTTTCCTGGTGGAAAACATTGATTTGCTTTAACAAAGTGTTAGGCTGATGTGGATCAATGAGCTGGAGGTTCTGACCCAAGACCTGGAGGTTGCATGGTACCATCACCCACCCAGAGGTCTGGCTGCTGGGATGCTCAGCCCATAATCCCTGGGCTGCTGGACACCCTGATGCAACAGGTCCTCTCTCTGAAGGTGCCTGCTCCTCGGGCCCTAAAGATGGCATCATGTTTCAATAAAGACAGGTACAGAAGCAAAAAAAGCTTATAAACTGATGGAAAAGCAGCAGAGTCAGTGCAGGACAGCTCTGATAGGAGCCTGTCCACGGACAATTCACAGTCAGGGACACGGCAAGAGAAAGATGTGACTTCCCAGAGATGCTCATTAGCTCGGGTGCTCATCAAACCACAATTTAACGCTGGGTGGGGTTTTGTGGAGAGAAGTGTATTTCTTTCTGGAGTATGCAGGAGGCACAGCCATTACTCTGGGCAGCCTCCTGCTCGTACGAGTAATGCATCAGTAATTACTCTCTGGCCAAGTTCACTTAACTGAGCCCACTGAGGGGGTGCTCTCACAGCATGGTCACTGCTCTTTAAACTCCCACATACCCAAGAGGAGTATCAAGCTTAAAGGTCTTTTATTTTTCTTGAAATGGTTGGATATGAACCAAGAGAGAAAAGTATTTCCCTACAGCCAATATGTTTATCTGGTCAAATGATCCCAGTGTATTTAAATGGGGGGAGTGGTGAGCAATAAACGGTCCTTTTTTGTGGCCAAAGGAGTTCATGGCTTGGGCTCTGCCTTTTCAGAAGGTGATCTAGGTTGAAATCTGAGCTCTGCTGTTTGCCTCCTACTTCTGTTGGAGCAATTAGGTCGCAGATGGTAAATGGAGGATGTCCAAAGTGTATCTATCTTTGCCCTGTAAAGTAAATTCAAAGGGTGCACACCCCCAGCGAGGCTGGGGATGCAGGGTTGTGCTGCTCCATGCTACAGCCTCATCGGTTGAAAAACAGAGAAAAGGTCTGGATTTCCAAAAGGACTTGGACTTTCTTGATTTTTTTGCTCCATTGAAAGAAAGACTTTTGTTTTGGAACAAGATCAGATAGATGTGGTCTCTACTATGCAGAAAAAATTGTATGACACAGAAATCTTTAATTATTCTTTCATTTCTACTTAAACTTCATTATATTCTGCTTAGTTAGCTGGGTTATGGCTTCAATAAGCTCTTGAATTAGTCATATTGTTAATGTAATAAAAATTGAAAGCTAATTCACAGCCAAGTGTTCTGGTACTTGAAAGACTTTTTTTATTTATTTCTGAAAACATGAGAACAACTTGTTGCAATTTTTCTTTTTAACTTATTGTTGTGTACAGGAGTGTTAAATGTTTGGCATCTGAAAAAAAATTGGCAACTAATGCTCACCTAAATGTTTTTCTGCTGAAGGGATTTGTGATATGTATTGTTCCAAAAATATCCTCTGAAGGGAAGCTCTGGGATGAAGGGTTAGGGATAACAAGGGAGCTCGTCAGGAGCTGCCACCTCCCATTTCATGAGGCCTGAACCAACCCCAGATCCTGAATATTTGCAGAATAAAAATCCCTACTGGTATAACCAATGGTGGGGGGTAGTTACTAAAGTAATAAACCACCAGATCAGCTTGTAAATTGTTTTGTAGCTGTGTATTGCACATGGTTTGTGCTGTGCAGCTCCCAAGCTGGGCCAGAAACCCTCCTGTAACAGTGGTGGGGATGTGGCTCTGTGTCAGCGATGTTCCCAGCAGGCAGACTCCTGGGGGATGGAAACAGCCTGCTCAAGTACCCATTGATTTCTCCTTACAGTTTTTCATCTGAACATTATCATATTTTTTTATTAAGTCAGCTTGTGACTTCAGTAATTTCTTTCATTAGGCTTATTCTGAAGGCAAGATGGCTTAAAATTAAAAGCAACTTCTCAGCTGAGTTAACATTCAGGCACAATTAAGTTAAATCATACAATGGCAAGATGTGAGGAAATAAAAGACCAATTTTGGCAGCAGCAGATCAATTATTACAATGCAGAATCACATGGAATACAATAATAGGGTTTTTTTTCTCAGTACCATGCCCTAGCTGCAAACCCATAACCACGTCAGTAGGTGTTTATAAACAATAACTGTCTTCTGAAAAATATTATTGAAACACTTCGTGGGTGATGCTGATGTCAAAACTACTCTTATGCCTGTGCCTGAAAGCAGCATTTGACAGCCCAGGCAGTGTGCTGGAGAGAACTTTGGTGAACAACCAGCCATGGTCCTGGGGCTGGCATGGGGCTGTGCCAGTGTTGGAAATGCACCTGCTGGGGGTCTCACCTGAATTCCTCTGCTGCTGCACTGCTGAAGCTCCGTGTTGGCAGTCACTTGCTGCCAAAGTGCTGTGCGCTGCCAGAGCTCCTGGGATCAGGAGTGGCTCTGTTGCACAGGGTTTTGTATCTGTGTATTCAGTGGATTTGGCCGTGAGAACATCTAGCCCCCAGCATCCTCAGGGGGTTTTCTAGGATTCAGGGAAGTAATTCCAGGGTCTGAGGAAGATGACAAGTCTCCAAGAGAATGAAGATGAAGTAATGCAAAAGCTGCTTTTGCAGAGAGAGGCGTGTGCTGCCTGCCCCGCTGGCTGCAGCTTGTGCCACAGCAGCCACCCCTGCAGGTGTGCCCTGCACCACGAGGGTCTCCAGACAAGAGGTGGCTTCTTTACACCATGACAGGCATCACTTACCCAGAAGGGAGTGTGATTCAGTACCTGTGTGCTTTTTCAGCAGGAGACAGGGCAGGCAGCAGCACACTTCTGGCAGGCAGCACCTCACGAGCTCGAGATGTTTGTGTTTGCCTTGATCTGGGCATCAAGGCAGGGCTGCAGGAGGATGCCATCAGTGAAAGCCCTAATCCACTTATGCTGGCAGGTTAGACAGAGCAGGGATGAATTTAGTTAAAGAAATAACTTTCCAGGATATAAATGGATTGATAAAATATAATTCTATTAAGAGATCGTTCCAGTCCTTGAATGGCACTAATGATTGTGTGGGAATAGGAGGCACAAAGAGATTAGCAGCAATCTTTATTTCCCAAGCAGGTTCTGTTGAGATGTTGTTACGTAAAATAAATGTTCATGTGTTAAGAAGTAATTGTGCAATTTTGTCTGGAGGGAGTCCCGGGCAAGAGCTGCTTCAGAAGGGCAGAATTAGGAGAATTGGTCCATCGAGAAAACTACATTTTGCAAATTTTTATTCTGAGTAAATGGGAACAAACACATTCCTGCGCCATGTCGAGTGCCTCACCAGGGTGTTGCCAGGCTAGATGTTTGTAAGGAGATCAGAGGAGTTGATGTGCCAGGTGTGCTGGGTTCCCCTTGGGAAAAAGTCCCCCCTTGGGGGGGGATGTACAAGTACCCATTTCCCCCTCAGGGAATATCCAAAATAACTTGTGAACCTGTTCCAGCTGCACAGCTGCTGAAGTTGCCCTGAGTGGCACCAACCCTTCTCTTCTCCACAGGCTGTCCCCACTGGTGGCTGGGGGATGCTGAGGGGGCGGGTGATATTGCAGGAGGGCATCTGGAGTTTAGCCTGTAGGAATTCCAAATGTAGCCTTCATCTGTCCTTTACATTAAAATTGTCTTTCTTTCTCTTTCTTTTTTCCTGCTTCCTCCCCTGCCTCGTTCTCCTCCTCTTCCAGCAATGTGGACACCAAGGAGCTGTGTGGTGAGTGCAGTCCCTCTTTTTGGGCAAAAACAATCATTGTGTGCACGAGGGCCTTTGAAGGATGCATGAAACCCAGTACAGAGCTTGCAGTGCTGTGGGGGCTGTGGAGCTGGGGGATCTCAGCCCTGCTGCTGCTTTGCCCCTTATTCCACAGGAAAATTGGCAAAACTTTTTTCATTTTCTTGCAACACAAGTGGGGTCAGAGCCAAGCGAAGCACAGGGATCCCGTTCAATAACAAGCTGGAGTTTAATTTCTGGAGATGTCACAGCTTCCAGCTTTGCTCTGAAGTTCAATAAACCCGTATCCCTCTGCAGTACCTGTAACCTGTTTCTCCCTAGGCCAGCCTTCGTGTTTCCCAGCAGGCTGCCTGAGGGGTACACTACCTCTGCTGTACCTCCCACAGCTTGCCAAAATTGAAGGCTGAACAGAAAATCTGTGATAATATTTTGTACCACACCTTGACCAGAAAGGGAATATTTCCTGCTGGGATTTCTGAAGGGCTTTGCCTCCATAGGAGGTGATTCAAGCTGCTCACTCAGGTGTATTTTTCTATGGTTGCTTGATACCAAGAAATGTTTCCTGCACTCCAGCTTTTTGGGAGGAGATGGAAAGAGAGGCGTGTGGCCTTGCAGAGGGCTCCTCCATCTCTTCTCCTCTCCTCCTGTGCCAGGATGCAAAAGAACTTATAAAGCCACCTCAGCAGGTCTTCACCATTTACCTTCTTCACTTTGTCACTAACTACAGCCTTTGGAAGTCTGGCTGACAGTGGGCTGTTTAGACAGAGACGGGGTTATTGGGTGCCTGTGCCAGCACCAGGCAGCTGCTCCTTATTCCTGATACTTTAAAGGCCTCTCTGTCCATGGCTGTGTCTGCACCAGGACATTGTCCAGGTTTTCTCTCGTCCTGGTGTACTACTCTACCCCTGCCCACACCATTTTGAGCATCCAAGCTGGCAGCAAAAGCAGCAGCATCTCCCCATTCCACTGGTTATTCCTGCTTGTCCTTGCTTTGGAATGCAAGAAATGAAGACTTCCATAAAATCCTTTTGGTTTGCTGAGGATATGATGGGCCTTGTTCCCATCACTTCATTCCTACTGCATTAGGTCTCCTTGCCAGCTGACCCAAGAAATCAACCCCCCACAGCTTGTACCATCAACTTTGCCAGGAAATCCAGGGGTAACAATGGCACTGTCTGACCCCGCACGGCTTTCTCCATCGCTCTGATAAAATCAGAAAATTACATGGCTGTCACCCAGCGTGATCCCATCTCACTGCCTCTCCCGGGGGTGAAGCTGCCAGGAGAGAAGGGAGATAAACCCATCACCTCCTGTGGAAAGCTAGGGGAAGCCAGAAAAGGATCGATCAGCACAAGTTCCTGCCTAAATCTGTTATCTGCTGAATACCCGCCCTTGCCTATGATTTTTTTGCTTGCTTCTCTTCTAAGTCTTAAACATAAACCCTCGGTTTGTCTAAGCGGGAGCTGTGGTGTCTCTCTTGGTTGTGTGTTATAAGATGTTGAGAGCATCTTAAAAGGTATTTCTTGAGCCCTGCAGCTTCACATGAATAAATAACGCTAAACCAGCAGAGCTGAATACACTGTTAAAGTCAGCTCTGTTCTCCTCCCATGTGCTCCTTGGTCAGTCTCAAGGGCTGTGCTGTGCCCACAACAGCTCATTTCTCCTGAAATGGATGGCCCCAGCTTTTTATTCCAAGACTTAGAAAAAGTCTTTACCTTTCAGGTCTGCTCAATTTTTCTTTCCCAAGTAGGAAGGAAAACAGAAACAAACACACTGCAATGAGAGTAAGCTGTTTACTTATCGTGGAACAGCTGCTGTCAGTCATGCTGTGACATTCCGGTTTCTGCCAAAATCTTCTTCCCTTTGGATATGTTCTCAGACTGTAAATAGCTATAGGCACTTCTAATTAAGCCAAGAAAACCTAATTAGTGGGATTGTTTCCTGAAGTTTATGTCTTGCTGCACTCCACAGAGATGTCACCTCAGTGTGAAATGCCATGTCCTGGTGCTGAGGAACGGCGCTGGTGGCTTTTAAGGAACAGCTTTTTGCTGTACTCTGTGTCAATCACCAGAAACTGGGAAAGGATAAGGATGGCACAGAGAAAGTGTGGCTCCCTCTCTGTGGAGAACACGTGATTTTGGGCCCAGCTTGCAGCTCTGTTCTTTTCCTTTCAAGGCATATTTTACTCTCAAAAGCTTGTTCAACCTGTGATTGTGGGCTGAGGTGCAAATGTGATAGGAATGTAGGGAAAGATATAAGGCCAGCCTCAGCTCAAATAAATTGGGGTGAATTGGGAGGTATTTGGATGCTTTGAGTGGCAAAGAATGTCAAGGGAATGGAAAGGAGATTTCTTTTGAGACCTCTCCCTCCATGCCAGCAGTAGGAGGGAGAGAGACCGTACACAATCAAATGCAGAAGTAGGCATAGAAAGAAAGAACCTGATGAGTTATTTTCAATGGGAGCTACTGGGTCTTACATCTCCTTTTTGTAATGGTCCCAGACTTCATGGGAATCACACTTCCCATTCCTGCAGGACAAATTGTGACTTTGATTGAGGATATGGAGTATAAAAATACACCTGGAACCATCCTCTCAGGTTTATGTTACCACCAATAATCGATCTTGCTGTGCCAAGTAGCCTCAAGTTACATGAACATGTTCCCATCATGTTTCTCTTGATTTTCCCAGACTATTTTGCTGACCATATGGGAGACTATGAAGATGTTTTGGCTTCCCTGGAGATGCTGAACCTCTCCATCCTGAAGGCCATGGACTACACAAAACGGGTGAGTGCTCCTTCCTGCACCTCAAGTTTCACAGGCTCAGAATGAGCGGTGTAAATGCTGCATTAACAGAGCACATAAATCTGAAAGGTCCTCATCCTCTTCAGTAGGGCTGTGTCCTCCTGCTCTGCAGACAACACAGCCTCTGGCTCTCTGGGGTGGGATTTTGAATGCAGGAGTTGTTGTTAGCATCACTGAGAGGGCTTTTGGACACTTCATATTATAGAGGTGCCTTTCAATCCAGCTCCCACCTTGGAAGGCGTCCTGCTTTCCAAATACAGTTGCTCATGTGTGAAGCTGCTGTATTAGAAACCAGAGGGCTGTGTGTTTGAAGGACTGCAGAGGAATCATGCAAGCACCAAAACTGAGACATAATGCCCTGGTTCCTATGTGCAAAGTAGCCCTAAGTCCTTAAAAAATCCATCATGTATATTAATGATAGTGGATTATTATAGACAGGGACACTGATCAAGAAGCATATTGAAGTTCATTTATGAATACCTATAAAATCTGAGCTGATGTACCATGTAAACACCCCTGCTGAGAGGTGCACCACTCATTTGTTCTTACCAGGCTGAGAAAAGTGTTTATAGAGCTTTAGTTCCTTTGAAATTATTTTCCTGTCCTTCCATACCACTTAATAGTGTAACTGGTCTGTATCAGTGATATTTATTGCCTCAGGATAATCAATCCCTTCTCCCACTTCCACCTTCAACCACGTTTGCATTGTTCTTTTGTGCCACGATGAATAAAAAGTAGTTTTCCTCTTCACTGGTGAGCAGTAAGGCAGTACACTGAGGACCAAGCCAGGGAGGAAGGTTTTGCTTTTTCCAAGCAGTTGTAAGGATTTCCCAATCCAGCTACAGCCCTCCTGCAAGCAATGCAAATTGAAATCTCCCTTCCATCTATCTTTGAAGCTAGAGGAGAAACTCGAATTACTCCACATTAAAGAAGTGACAATGATAAGAAGTTTTAGGAGTTAGAATGGGAAATGGCAAATTTCTCTCCCCTCTTGCTGCTGAATAAAGAGCCTGATGTCCTCACTTGATCAAAATCCATCCATTTTGATGTCTGTGAGGAAGGCAGCATGGAAAGTGAAGGCACATATTTAACATGTTGATGTCTTGCCATGATAAATTAAAGGCAAAAGTCTTTGGCCAAGCACTGATCTGTCTGAAGTGTTAGTGATTTTTTTATCAACATTATGAAAGGGTAAAAATAATCAGGACAACGGTAATAGTTCATTTTTTATGATTAAGTTTCTGTGTCTGCTCATGTCTCATTTATATTCATTATTAGCGATTTTCATGACCATCAGGTTTGCCAACGATGTATTTTAAATAAATGTTAACATGCTAATAGAGATCTTAGTAATTCATTCCAGCTTGCTGTTCGTGATGCCTTCCACCACTGCTTTTTCAATGTGATGTGAATATATATGACTAATCTTTCCTAATATTTTGCAAGAAGAAGGTGGTCTATTCCCTGCTTATGAATTAAGCATCTGAGCATTTGAGTATTACCTTGCATGAGACATCTGCCGCAGAAGCAGGATGGATGGATTCATAATCCCAATCCACTCATAAGAAGAACATCTTTCTCTCTCCTTTATTCAGCAAATTGTGGCAGGGTTCACCTCCCTTAATTGCAAGAGGTCAAGGTTATTTACCTAAACCTGAGCTGGTCACCTCCATCATGATTTTGTGGAGAGGAACAGGCAGATCTGGAGCACTGGAGGCACCTTCCTCCTGTGACACTGGAGGATCACAACACTTCATCTCAAATGCAGGCATTTCCCAAGCCAGTTGAGGGAGTGCTGCCCCAGCACCCTCCCATCCCCTCCTTTTATCAGCCCGGGGGGAGTGGTGTGCTGCTCTTCACTGCCTGGCAGATTTTTGGCAAGGGAGCAAGCAGAGCAAGACTCCATCACAGAGAGGAGCTGGCAAAGAAGTACCTAATGAAAAACACTGTTTCCCGCTGTGATTTTGTGAACAAAGTGGTACAAACCTCATCAATGAATTATTCAAAGGCAGGCACTTTGTTCAGGTAAAGAAGCAGGGGAAAAGAAAACCCAGCAGAAAACAAGCTGTCGTGGGTGGTAGAGAAACCTGTCTCCAGCATTCAGACAGGATACATCTGGTTTGGAAGGAACTTAAAGCTCATCAGGTTTCACCACTTTGCCACGGGCAGGGACACCTTCCACTAGACCAGTGGAGTGCAAAGCCCCATCCAGCCTGGCCCTGGGCACTTTCAGGGATGGAGTAGTTTCCTTCTGCTCCTTCTCCTCCCCATGTGATGCTGTAACCAAGGGCCCCATGCTGATGGGGTAGCAGGATGTTTAAAAGATTCATACATTTAATATATGTTTTTTAAAACACTGGAAGAGGTGAAAGATGGCCAAAGCAGCAGGTTTTGGTAGAGTCAAGAGTGGTTTTGTGCCCCGATGCTTGAGCCTATTGCCGTCCCTACACCTTTTCTTGTGGCCAGATCCTGCAAAGGGCTGGGTGATGATGCTGAGCAGTGTGACTTGGGAGCCAACTGCTTTGCTTGTGAGCAGCTCCTGCTTCTCCATAATAAAATACACATTTCCTAAGCTGGAGAACACTGTTGATCATTTAGGAGTGTTCCTATTCCCTCCCTTTCAAACAATGTATTCAGGGTAAACAATAAATGAAGCCTAACCTTCTTCTGTGTTGTCTTTCTGAGAAGAGGTGCCAGCTGACGAGAGGGCATGGAGAACCATGGTATTTAATTGCTGTTTATATTTCTCACCTTAAAAGACAACTGATTATTTCTTGCTCATAAAAAGAGAAAGCAGCAATTATCTCGTGCTGGAGGAGCTTGTAAAGTATCAGCATTAATTAGATTCAGTAGTGGAAGGTCTTGCACAGCAAAACAAAATCTGTCATTGTAATTATTTTCCAATACAGTGATGTCCATGCTGTGTTGAAATGACTGCCGGTGACGATTGGAAATGCAAAGTTAAATTGAAGAGAAAGGAAATGAACTTTTGGGTTCTAAATAAAGCTGACAGCAGAAGATGTTCTTATATAATTCTCTTTTACTGTTATATACTGCAGTCAGCAAATACCAAAACCAACATGACTGGGAAGGACGTGGTTTGTGTCCAGTGCTGGAGGGTGTGTGGGGTATGGTGGAACTGGGAGAGCAGAGCCAGTTTGGTGCTGTCCCTCCCCCTTAGTCACTGACTCCCCTGCCTTAGGGGACAGTGGGGGACAGTGCCCACCCAATGCTTCCACCATCCCTGTCAGCTTTGAGGGTGACAGGGGAAGTGCCCGGGGATGGCAGAGGGATGGTTACCACTGCACACCTTCACCTAGACACCTCGGGAAACGTGACTTAGCTTGGTAAAAAACCAGCGTCAGTTTCTGAGCCTGAGAGGCTCGATTAGCCTTGTTCCTGGCAGGTCCAGCTTCCACTGCCAGCTGCACTGGGATTGCTCCTGCTTCCAGCTTCTGCCAATTAAGCATTTTGCAGGACTGACCATGGAAGCATCAGCAAGGCTGACCTTAAGTGGTGAGGCAAACTCTAAAAGCAAGCTGCAAAGAAATCCAAAAAATGCTGAGTGATTAACATCTTCAAGGATGAAGCAGCTCAGATTTAAAGTCAAATCGTTCCTTCCTGGGGATGCTCCCGTTGGGCAGCAGACAGGTCCAAGGAGCACTGGTGACTGACTGACCTTGGTGCATGCCCTGTCCCAGATGGAAGGAGAGGGCTTGGAGAAACAAAATTACCCGAAACTGGAGCTGAAATTGCAACCCCCCCATGCACATGCCAGAATGAGACCGGCTTCAGGGAAGAGTAGGGTACAGCAGCACTAGGGAGCTCAGAGGTATCTACCTGCAGGTGAATAGGTTTGCATGTTATTTGTGAGTTAAATTGTTTCTGCAGCAAGCCACCCTTCTTGTCTCTGCGTTATGAGGCATAATTGCAGTGAACAGGAGGTGCTGGGCTCCTGGGGCTCGGTGGAGGTGCTGCAGCAGATGTCCCCTCCCTGCTGCTGGTGCCAGGCTGGCCATGGGTCTCCCCCAGTTTTCAGCCCCCAGCAGCAAACTGCAAACTGCGCTTGTTTGAGCAGCTCAGTGACAGCCCCAGAGCAAGAACCATCTGCCAGCAGTCTTAGATGCTAAAAATGGTGGATGGTATTTTTTGTTTTACAGCACAGCCCAGATCAGCAATATAGAGTGCTCTTATTTGCATTCTTACCTGCCAAACTTAAGCTTGCCAAAAGTGATATTGCTCTTTTTTGAAAGATGACACCTCGAGATAAAATAGTCAGTAGAAATAATCCTCAAAAAGAACCTTTCCCTCCCATCCTCCAGCTAAGCCTTTCTCTCAGCCTTGCATTTAACTTGAGCAGGTCTTCTGCTCTGCTGAATGGGCTTGGTGCTCACACTGAGGGTGTCAGGTTCCCGGGGCAGGGCTGTGCTGTGGCAGGTGATGGACCAGTGGCAGGGTGGAACAGCAGCACAGTGGTGCCCAGCCCAGACAATGTGAGCTGCTCATGGCTTCTCACAGACCTCATGTTCTGGCCTTGGCTCATGGTGGTTACCTGAACAACAGCTGAAGACTTCTGGCCTGGGTTTGAAGTCCCGGGGGTGCCACTGCAGTGCAGCATAGCCAGCTCTGAAACATTCCTGTGAGTGCAGTTAAAGATGTAATCATGGCGAGCGGCTGTGGCTGAAAAAAGAAAAGTGTGGTGGTGGGTCAGTGAAGTGGTAAAGGTTGAGTCAACTCTCCTTGTGTTTTGAATGACACATTTCTGAACATTTTCTGTATCAATTTCTATAGCAAAAACCAGATGTTGATTTCTGGAAAAGTTATGGAACTTTATAGTTGAAGAATAATCTGAAAGGAAACGAGGTGCACTTGTTTAGCTTCTCAGAAAGTATTTCTGCAACTCTTCTCTGAAACTGATTTAAGAAAATATTGCACCACAAATTAAAACAAAATGTGCTGCTTCAGTTCTGCAGGAACTGAATTTTCCCCAACTTTTCTGTTCAGACTGCAGACCAGAAAGCCGCTTCTCTGTGCAATGCCATCCGGAGTGATTCTCTTGCCAGCTCTGCAGGGCTGTGCATGAGATCCAGCTGGGCTATCAGACTGCGGGGAGCAGGGACTGGCAGGGAGATGAATCTTAAGGTCTCTCTTGGAACTTATTTTTAGATGAAGATCCTCTTTCACTGCTCTTCTGCTTGTCTGTTGCTGCAAAGTTCATGTCCCTCCATTCTCTCTGAAAAGGAAGAGCGTCTTCTCTGGAGGTCTTGCTTGTGCTGTCCTGGCTCTAGCTCTCATGGACCTCGTGTAGGACATGGTTTTCCTCCTCTTCCCTCCCATTTTAGATCTATTGCTCCTGGGATTTAGGTAAATTGTATGGTGAAGGGAGTAAATCCCCCAGGTGTCAGTGCTGTTGTCTTGCCAATTGGTCCGAGAGCAGCTCTGAAGGAGCCACCAAAAGGAAAGGCTGGGAGCAAGTCAGAGCATAAGCAGCTGGCACAGCCAGGCTGAGCCTTCAGCAGCTTGACCATCCCACACTGCTACATCTGCAGGGTCCTTTGAGTAGGTCCTGTTTGGAAAACAAAATCTGCACTTTCCTTGGAAAACTGAAATAAAATATTTATCAAATTGCTGCCTTGTGGGCACTAAATACAGCTAATTAGGAACTTGTGTGAAGCAAAAGGCTGATTACAGCCAGGGTGTTGAGAAGTAGGAGGCCACACTTCCAAGCCTGTTCTTTGCCTGCTGGGTGAGTGGACAGGGTGCAAAGGTCCCAGATGCCTCTGGATCCACAGGCGACCTCGGGGATGTGCACCCGTGTGGGCCAGCAGATACCTGCCTTTCACGTGTGGCTGCATGAGAAATGATGGGATTCCAGTGCAGCAGGGAGGTTCTCTAATAGTGAGAATAGAGAAGTCCTGTGATAAATTGCTTGGCAAGGGTCCATGGCAGGAGACCTTCAGGACCAGACAAGGTAAGCTTGAGATGAGAAGGGTCCAATGCTGAGATTTGCAAAAGGATAGCAAAAAACTTTTAAAATCCATATGATGCTGTTGTCATTTTTTTAATCTGAACAGGTGTCTCATTTGGTTTTTTAGAACTGTTTCAGGAAGGCTGAGGGTCTTTCATATGGTAATGCTTTCATTTATCAACTATTTAAATGCCTGTTCTCTTCAGGTTTCTCCTACTGATTATGTGCCAGGCAATCAGTTTTGGGTCTCTGCTTTGGAAGGAATTTAAAAGTCAGGGGGGAGGGAAAGGAGAAAGAGGCAGGTCTGAGTGTTATTCTAATTATAAGAAAATATCTCTTGGAAGCAAACAGGCAATTATGAGCAACGAATTTAAATTAGCCACTCAGAGATTACAGTGCCACATATGCCTGGTTTTTAAAGGGCTGGGTGGGTGGAAGATAACCTCTCCATCATCCCAGGATGAGGTTTGATGGGTGTTTTATGGTGTGGCAATAGGTTTGTTGTTGGGTTTTGTTTTTTTAACTGGAGGAAAAGTGTGGGTGAAATAGAGTTGCCTTTGGTTTCCAATGAAAAGCCTTCTCAGTTTGGTGGCATCACTTTGTGGGTGTGCTTGGACTGTGGTTATTAACAGTTGGAGAAGTCATCAGTGTCCCCAGGTGTGGTAATTGTTAGCTAATTTGGCCATTCTCGCTGAAAGCGAGCACTGGGAAGCCTTGTTGGTCAGGTTGTAACCCTGGGAGGCAAAGGGGAGATGTGGGGAGGTCACAGTGGGTCTCCGAGTTCGTAGGTGGTGCAAAATAATCTATATTTTACATCCTGTAGTCTTAATGAGCTGAACAGTGACCTTTAAAAATGCCAGCAAAGAAGCTTGGAGATGTTCAACAATATTAAAACTCTCCTTCCCCGGTATTTGATACCCACAGGGACATGGCCCTGAGAGCCCATTTTTAGGTATCCATTTGCAATGTCTGGTGAGGGAAACTTGGCACTGGTTGGCAAATCCAAGCGCTCAACAGCATCAAAATCCCAGTTATGCCGTGCACAAGTAACACATCCCAGGGGTGTTTTCATTACTCTGTGCCAGCATTTGGGCAATTTTGGTTGGGTGCATGTGGAAATGAAAAGCTGGAAGAGCTGTGGTGGGGCTTTGAGCAGACTGTGCCCCTATGTTGGCTGCCACTGTATATGGGAAGGTGCCTTACAGACACGTGAAAAGCCTGTGATGTGAAGGAGGAGGGTGGATTTGGGGCTTGGACCTCAGCCAGCTGACCAGAGAACCAGCCCTGGGCAACATTTCCCCAATAAAGCAAGCTGTCATTTTCCCACTCTTCTCTCATTTTGGAATGTCTCTGTCTCATTTCCTGGTTTGTCATAGCGTGAAGATTTCTGAGGCTCTCCTGAGAGCCATCAACACAGAAATCTCAAGGCCATCCTTTCAATGATGTTTTTACACTTGCTGCTCATTGCAAACACTCACAGCCACCTGTTTGCAGCAGCAGGGGTCAAGGCCAGGCAGTTCAGCAAAGAGCTTGCCTGGAAATGATGGATGGGAAAGAGCAGGCTTGGAGATGTACAAGAGTTTCTGGCAGAAGCAGTTTCATTGAATGGCAATTATTATATTATCTCCATAAATATTTTAACTTCTCAAGCTAAGCAAGGAGAAAATAACTCTTCAGGGTGGAATTAATAAGACCAAACCTCATTAAATCTCACTAGGATAGTCTGACAAATGTTTTAATAAGACAATGGGAAAGATTCCTTTATAGCTGGTCTTTTTAAAGGTTTGTTTTTGCAACGCTGAAGAAGACACGTGCTAGAGGAGAGCCCGAGGGATTGCTGAAAAAACCTCTAAGCACATGCGTTTGTGACTCAGCTCCTGAGAGCAAATGTCACAGCTGGGCTGGAAAATGGCCAGTTAGTTAAGTGGGAGAAAAAATGACTGGTTTTTTTATTTCAGAGCTATTTGACTTACTGGCCTGTCAAAAAGCATCAGATCTTCACAAACACCCCAATTTTCTCTGCACTGGCTGGAGTGGCTTTGTACCTGACATCCTTCCACCCATCCATCCTTCCATCCATCCATCGAATCTGTATGTAGGGAGTTAAACTGATTTAAGTGAATGTAGGAATCACCTGTTTGATTTTTCCTGAAGCTGAACCAAAATTATAGGCTGTAGTTAGGTAATAAAAAATCCAACATTTAACTACATACACTCTCACGGCTCTGTATTTCAGCAGCCAGAGCCAGTCAGAATGATCAGATAGCAGCCGGCATCGCCTGTGGCTCCATAAAAACCATTTTCCAAAAGGAACAGGCTCCCTTGGTAGGGAGAGCAGTCAGCTGACCTGAATCATGGGAAGGGTTGTTTGGGATATCGTTTGGTGGCATTTGCAGGAGACAGGTTGTAGAGTCCTGGAGAGCAGCAGGGCTGTGGAGGGGAGCATGGTCCTGCTTGAACAAAGGCTCGGAAGGTGCCACGGTCCCCTTGTGCACTGCCAAATGCATCCCCTAAACTTGAGGAGCATCCCAGTGCTTGGTTCTCATGCAGATCTGCTGCAGCCCATGGAGTGCCCTGAGACAGTCCTGGTTTGACCAGTGGCCTGGGACAGGCTGTGCTGATGAAAGAGCAGTGCAGCCCATGGATCCTGCCCTCCTCACATCTCCCTCCTTGCTACAGAGAGCAGGTGCAGGAGATGATGGGTAGGGCACCCTGCATAGCAGATGGCTTCAGCATCACCATCACCACGTTGTGCATCACCATCTGCCAAGGATCACCATGTCGTCCCTGTCCCGCAGAAACACTGTGGCTGTGACAGGGAGAGGAGCAAGTTTTCTTGTGTTAGACGGAAGTCTATAACCACTGATAATTGGATGTTCAAGAAGCCATCAAGGAAATAGTGTTTCCATACCAAAGCAGGGCTGAGAAATCAGCTCTGTGATCAGTTTCCCCAAGTGGTTTTTTCCATCAGCTCATTCTTCTTTTATGATTTAATATAGGAGATAAAGGAGGAGATAAAGGCCCTCTGGGTTCTTGCAGAGCTGCTCCAGTTGCCATGGAAATAACCCTTGTTAATAGCTTCTCCATAAAACAGGAATAATTTGCTTTGGGGAGCTTGGGGTGCTCATGCTGTGCTGCTGCGTGCTCAGATAACCATTGGTGCTGGGACACTCCAGTCCCCTGAGTGTGGTCACTGCTGATGGAATGGAGCGAGCTAGGAGCATCCATCCCTGTCTCATGGCTCCAAAAATTTGTGAGTCCCTCCCAGAGGAGTCCCATGCCAGGAGGTGTGAGCACACCGGGACAGACAGGGATTTGCCTGGGCAATGTGCTGTCCCAGCAGGCACTGATGGGTGGGAAAGAGTCTGTGAAAAAGTGCTGCTAATGAGCTTGGGTTCAGAGGAGCCTTTTTTTCACTGCAAATATTTTCAGCTCTGATGCTGAGTGGTTGGCTTCAGCCAGAGCTGGTGAGATCAGTGGCTGCTGGGCTGGTTTTGGTGTGATTGGGCTGGTGTTGAACTGGTTGGAGTGGTGTAGAACCAATGCTGGATTGGTTGGGTCAGTTGGACAGGCTGTGCCAGTGTCCATGTGGTTGTGCCAGTGTCCCACCTCTGCTGGTGACTGTCAGTAGGAGCAGGGCTGTGCCATGGCCAGGGCTCAGCAGGGCTCTGCTGGGAAAGGGGCCCTGGGTGCTTCATGCAGATCAGTTGTTCTATTAAAACATTTTTAGGTGTTCTTTGTCTTGAAAAAGTTTGTATTACCCTGGGAGCTTCTGTCAGTCAGACAGCACATTGAGCCCTGTTAACCATCCCAAACCCCTTTAACTTTAATGCCGGGTTGGCCATACTGTTGTGGCCTAGGGCACTGTATAACATGCTGAAGCTCTCAGAATAGGGATCTCCAAAGCACAGGATGCAATTTTCATACCCACGCCCACCGGCTGCAAGGCAACAGTAAAGTAACTTAAAATCATCCTAAAGAGAGCAACTACGGGCTTTGGGTAACACCTCTTTACATCGCAGGGACATGGAGGGGACCAGCTTGTGCGTGGCATGCTGGGCAGATGCTGCACTGGCTGGGGACCCCGGTGGTGCTGCGTGGCCGGCGCTGGCACTCACCGTGCTCACTGCGTGCCTCTGCAGGTGTACGAGAGCGGCAGCAACGTGGACCAGTTCGTGACCCGCTTCCTGCTGAAGGAAACGGCGAACCAGACCCAGTCACTGCTGAGCTCCGTGGAGAGTGCTGTGGATGCCATCGATGAGCAAACCAACCCCGCCAGGTCTGCAGCACTCCTGCCTTCCTCTGGTGCGGGAGGGCGGAGGGGGAGGAGGAGGATGCTTTAGCGGGGTGAGGGAAACGCAGCAGACATTGTGCAGGAGCAAAGGGGAGCTGGGCGAGTGGCTGCCTTTCTCTTTGCCTCCTTTGCCGGCTTCCTGAACTCTGGGGGCTTTTCTCCACCTCTCTCTCCTGCGCTGTCCCTTACTGTCCTGCAGTCCCCAGGGTCCCCCTTGACACGAGCAGGGTGCGTGGGGCTGCCTCTCTGAGCAAACCCAGTGGTGCCACCCAGGGCAAAACACAGGCACCTGCAGAGGGGTGGCTGTGCCTGGGGTGTGCTGGGGAAAGCCCACAGGGGCAGCTTCCCGTGCCAGGGATGCTGCCGCTCCTGCCAGAGCACTCAGCGAGCACAGTCATCCAGAGGACAAAGGTGTTTGTGCACTGCGGACAGGCAGCGCTGTCCTCTGGCCTCGTGAGGGGCCATCCCCATCCCAGCAGCCCAGCACATCCCACTGAGCTTGGGCAATACAGAGGAGACTGTTTCAAGATTTCCCAAGTGCTGCCAGTGCTAAGCTATAAGGAGCTCCCAGCAGCAGAGGTCAAACCTCAGCACAGCCCCCTCGGTGTCAGTGTCACGCAGCTCCCCAGAGTGCCACTGTCACCAGCTCTAACCAGGACAGGTTGCCATGGAAACTGTTTGTCAGACGCTCATGGAATGAACCCCTCTCCTGCCATTCCTTCAAACCAGGAGGCCTCGGGATGCTTGCATGGGGATGTTTTGGCTTCTCCAAGCCGTGAGCGGGCAGAGGGGCAGATGGACCACAGAGAGTGAAAATCCCAGCTCCCTCCTAAGACAGCACTCTCTGGAACACAGTGAGACCTGGGCAGCTCTGCCACCATCCCACCAGCTTTTCTAGGAGGAAGGCTGTGGGTTTCATCATCTCACATCTCTTTCTTCTCTTTGTTTTGTGGCAAACCTTGTACAAAAAGAAGTAGGAGCTCCTGCAAAACAATGAAGATGAAACAAACCCAACATCAGGCAGAGCAATTAGAGCCCATGAAAGACTTTGGTGACTTTTATTTACTGATGTGTGGGCCCAGATCATAATGGGGAGTATTGTAGCTTTTTTCTCATGAAGATAATAGCCACAAAGAAAAACAAATCCCACAAAAAATTATCTCCTGCATCCACATGAAGACAAAGAGGTGGCCTAAAAAGCACCAGAATAAAGGGCTGTAGAACAAAGTGTGAAGGCAGAGGTCCAAGATGGAGACACCTCATTAAATTGTGATTAAAATAAGTCTCTGTCTGTTTTTGCCTAATTTCCTGTCTATTGACAGGGGATTGTCCAGGACCAGTAGTGGTCTAATTGCACAGCCTGTAGCAAAGGGATGCTCCTGCCACCTTTATTGTTGTTCTTGCTTCCTTATTTTGGAGATGTTCTTTGGGACCAGATCCGCACATCGTGTTCCTGCATATATGGTAGAGCCCACACTGGCTGATTTTCGGGGTAGCTGGGGAAAGAGCACCCAGCGGCTGTGCTTTGGAGGAGCCAGGTGCCAGGGGAGAGACAAGAGGGCAGGGAGATGCTGGCTGGTGTGGTGCCCATTGGCTCTGAGGCACTCAGAATGTTGTCTCCAGCTGGGAGCTGCTTGACTAACAAAAGATGCCAAGAGGAGCCAGGGCTCCCAGGCACTTCTGTCAACAGTTAGCTGGCACGGAGCTGCTCTTGCTGGAAGGAAACACTGGAAATCCTTTGAGCTGCTCAGCCTCTCCCTCTGTGGCTCAGGCTTCCTGTTGGTGGAGGAGAAAGGAGAGGGTCATTCTTCCTCAAATCCATTCCCATCTCACACACATGGATGGCAGCTGCAAGCCCTTGTGAGGATGGTAGGTCTTAGCATTCTCTCTGGCTTGCAAATAAGTGAGGTCCTGGGAGGACTTGAGGATCTGGGGCTGGATGGTGATTATGGATGCTCCATCTGTGGAAGTGTTTCAGGACAGTTTTTCGGAGCTTTGAGCAACCTCCAGGCCAAATGGGCTTTGTAGACCCGGAGAAAGAAAGCAGGGTGGAGGAAACGATACAGCGAATGTGTTTCCATTCTCCAGAACTGCAGCTGCAGTCTGTTAGTGGGATACACAGCCAGGCATCTCTGCCTGTGCTCATGGGCCTCCATTCGGGCATGGGCAGCTTGGGTGGCAGCAACTTTTCCTGTCTGAAAGTCACCAAAGCCATTGGACTGCAAAAACAGTCCCAGTAAGGTGCAGCTGGCTGGGCACAGCTACAGGGGCCTGAATGCCTCATGTTGCAGGTGTCTGTCTGGGACAGAAAAAGTCCCTGAGGGCTGCTGGTGGTGCCAGGTGGGCTGTGCTGTTCCATGAGCAGGAAAGAAGAGTGATGGCTGCTGGGAGCAGCCCACTGACATTCCTCTGTTTCTGACCCACTCCCCACACTGGCTGATGCCAAAGGGTGGTGCAGGAAGGAAGCCTGCACTGCCTGGGCACAGTGTGGGCACTGTTACTCTCCAAGGGGTCTGCTGATGGCAGCAGAGCTGCCAAAAAGGATGCTCCAGTGCTGGCTCCCCAGGGCTGGCTCGTGCCACTCTGTGCGTGCCCAGCTCTGCTGCCCTGACACCCTGTGTGCTCTCTGGTTGCAGGCACTACCCCAGCAAGGATGGTCACGGCCTGAGTGACTGCTGGTATGACAACCCCGTGCCCAGCTACTCTCCCACCACCTGGATGGTCTCCAGGGAGCAAGGAAAGAGCTTCCAGACCGGTAAGTGCTGGCTGCCTGGGGTGAACTTGGAGAACTCAAGTCCCAGCAGCAGCCCAGAGCTCTCAGGGCGTGCCTGCAGGTGCCCCTCACTCCATCACTGTCTCCTGGCTCTGCGCAGGTTCCCCCGACACCAAGGCAGAGGGGCTGGAGGGGCAGATCAACAGGCTGGCCAAGCTGATCGGCAAGCTGGAGGACAAGGTGAGGGCCAGCATTTCCCTGCGTGGGGCTGTCCTGCCATCCCAGGGACAATTCAGAGACCTGGCACCAGCTGTTTTGGGGCAGGGATGGGGACATGGTGTTGGGGATGTTGGCTGCAATGGCAGCACAGGGAACTTTTGCAAAGGGCCCTGACTGGAGGTGCAAGAGGCTCTTGGAGCCTGTTCCCTGTAGAGTAGGGGGCACAGTCATTGCAAATGCTGGGGACAGAAACCCACCAAGCAGGGAGGGACACTCAGCCTTTGCCAATCTACCACCCCCTCTGCCACTTATTCCCCTTTTCTCAGACCCTCTGGTTTGACCTGCACCAGCGGCTGTCGGACAGCGAGAGCACGGCTTGCACGGTGAGTGTGCCCAACCACCACCCGTGGGTGCTGGGGTGCCCCTGCAGCACAGAGCCACACTTGGGGGGGAGGTCACTGTGTTTCTGTGGGTCTCACATGTCGCTGTGTTTGGGGGCCCGGCAGTACCTGCTCCTGGTGCGGAACGAGATGACGGTGTCACACAAGCACCTGGGCGAGTTTTGCAGCTCCCTGAAGCAGTACCTGAAGAGCGTGGCCGGGGAGCGGGACTGCTTCCAGTGGGTACCATCAGCAGCTGCACGTCGCGGGGTGGGAGAGATGGGGGGTTTGAGGTGGGCTGGAGTGAGGACCAAGTGAAGAACTGAGGCCAAACAGCCAGGATTTGGGATGTAGTCATGCTCAGCCACCAACGTTGCTTTTGCGTGGGCTTGGGGGGCTACCCCTACCTGGGCTGCTGGGGCTGGGTCCCCCCTCAGCAGCCCACCCTAGAGCACACCTGTGGCTGCAGAGGGGGGAAGGATGCCCCACGTTGGGGGCTCACCCCCTCTCCCTGTTTCTGCCAGCGTCACTGCTGTGAAGCTGCCTGATGGGGTCACCTTCATCGTCTATGAGTTCTGGGAGACCGAGGAGGACTGGAAGAGGTAGGGGCGGGGATGAAAAAAGCCCTTTTTGGGATGCTTGGGTGTGGTGGGTTGTCAGAGCAGCAGAGCCCCAAGCTCTGTCCTCTGTCTGATGGCAGGAGTGAGGAGCTATCTGTCTGTCTTAGGGCTGTCTGCCCCTGTAAACAGAACAGGGGGTTTCTCTACACTGTGGGTCTCTCTACACTGCCCACCTGGCAGTGCCTTTAGGTGTGGTGATGGGAGGTGTCGCTGTCCTGCACCAAGGCAGGGGGCTCTGCACAAGGGGAAGTGAGCAGGATTGCTGGCACCCAGCCCCTGCCAGAGCCCGTGGTGCTGTGGGGGGCTGGGATGGTGTTTCTGGGGGGGGCTGGGTGTCACCTACTCTCTCCCACCCGGGCGCAGGCACCTGCAGAGTGCCACCTGCAAGGGCTTCCAGCACGTCAAGGTGGACACGCTGAGCCAGCCTGAGGCCATCTCCAGCGTGGCCGTGCCAGGTAGGAGGGCGACCACCCCAGAGGGTGGGGGACAGGGACCCCTGGGCAGCCAGCACCTCTCCAGTTGTTGGGAGGCAAGGGTGGGCAGGTGGCATGGTGTGAAGGACAGCATGGGCTGAGCTGGCTGGGCTGGGGGTTGGGGTCACGGGGGGCTGGGCAGGTGTGACCCTCCGGTGATGTTCCCCTGCAGCTGCCTGGTGCACCCTGAGCCGAGAGTGACCGTCGGTGCCGGGGGCCTGCCAGCACCTGTCCCCTCTGTGGGGTGGCCGTGACTGGAGGAGGTGTTAGTGTGACCCGGCTGAAGTGAAGGAAACCCCGATGTGTGTGTCCCCCACCCCAGAGAGTCCTCCCTCAGCTACCCCATCACCTGGGTCATCTCTCCCTGGCATGGGGTGGTCTTGGGAGGAAGAAGGACTGCCAGGGAGGGGCTGGCAGGAAGGGGGACATCCCCCAGACATAGGTAGGCAGGGAGTGGGGGCAATGGGGGCAGGCAGGCAGGCACTAGGAAGCAGGGATGGGAGTGGGAAGTGGGAGGCTGGAAACCCCCCTGAAAGCAGGGAGTAGGTTGGGGGTCTGTACTAGTCCCCAGGGGCCACCCAGGGAGGAGACTGGGGGGGTTGAGGCTGTGCCTGGTGCAATGTGTGTGTGCCTGCAGAGAGGGGGACCTGTGCCCCAGGAGGGAGTCAGGGTAATGGCAGAGGGGGGTTTCCCTGCTCCCAACGCGCCCCTTAGTCCTTTCCAGGTGTGGGGGGTTCCAAGGGGTTTCCCTTGCATGAGCACAGTTGCAGCTGGTGCCTTGCAGGCATGAGGGTGGCTGCCTCCCCTCCTTCCTGGGGTCTGTACTTCGTCTGTGTGTCTGTCTGTCTGTGCCAATCCCATACCCACCCTGCCGTGTGTGGGGGTCCCTCAGGGTGTGTGGCACAGGACCCTTGCCAATACCCTCTCCTGTCTTTATTAGCCACTGTACAACAGGGACGGTGATGCCAAATAAAACCGCCATGGGATCCAGTCGTGTGGCCGTGTTCGGGACATCTGTCCGGGGCAGGATGGTGGGGGGGTCATGGTGGGAGTCACGATGGGGCTCTGTGGTCCCTCAGCGCAGCAGCCCCAGCACGGCCAGGGCAGCGCTCTGCCCACAAACGAAGGCACCGCCGAGAACGGAGAGAACCCCCCAGGCGATGAGAGCAGCCCTGCAGCGACACGAGCAGAGGTTGCCGCGGTAGAGCTGACCTCAGCAACGTGCCACCCCTGTACCCCAGCTCCTCTGGCTGTGGAGCTCTCTGCAGGGTCAGCCTCCTGCCTTGCTCCGCTGCATTGCTCCCCATGGATCACAGCAGCCCCTCTGGGTCAACCCCAGTCTCCACTGCAATGACACACAAACCTTGGTTAAAAAGCTAGCAGACGCCACCACGAGATCATTCCCAATTCTGCCTGCGCCCAGTGGCCCTGCTGAAGGAGCAGAGACCCACATCCACCCACCCTGTGCTCGGGCACGGCCACTCCCACGCACCCCCAGTTCCATCCTATCACCACCTGCTTCCACCCCTGTCCCCTCCCCGCCTCCCGCCCCAATCCCGGGACCCCTGTGTCTGTACCTCCCGGTTCCCTCCTCCCCGGGCACAGACCCCCTCGGCCCCATACGAAGTCTCTGGGATGCACCACTCACCCCAAACCCTGCTGGCTGCTCTGTCGCAGGGTCCTCCGCACTGTGCTTCTTCCCAAACTGTCCTGGGCAGGCTGCGACTGTCCCCCTGCAGTCTCCATCGCCCCAGCTCGTGTTGTCCCGTCTCCTCATGACGGGCTCATGCTCTGGCAGGTCTTCCCAAGGGACCTCTCCAAGCCTTTGTCACCCACCTGGGTGCCCCTGCTCACCTTCTGCCTTGACCCCTCCAGCACTTTGGCACCCTTTGGGGCACCCTCACCCCTCCCCAGATATCCATGGGCCCCCCAGAGCACCCTCCTGACCAAGACCCTGAGGTCCTGGGGTGCTCCCTCCACCCACCACATAACCTCCATCCTCACTCAGACTCTGCTGCTCCCCCAGGGGCACCACAGACACCCTTAAGCACACACTTACCCCAAAACTCACCAACACCATGTCAGGTCCCGCTGACATGGGCTGCTGCTGTGCCCCAGCCCCTCCAGACAGGAGTGGTGATTGGGGACCCACCGCCCTGGCACAACAGGCACTGAACCTGATGGCCTCCTGTCTTGGGGCACCCTGCCCCTCTGACCCCCAACCTGACCTCCACCCCAGCCCCCACCGGGTGTCCCAGTGCCACCAAACCCCACAGCTCTTCTGGCCCTAAAGTCACTCTGGCACCTGGCCACCTCCTTGATGCCTGGACACAGCCCTGGTATCCAGGCACATTCCCAGGCACAGCCCCAGTAGAGCACTTCCCTCCATACCCAAATCCCCCTCCTTGCAGGGTTCCCACCTCGACCAGGGTGACCCCCAGGGATCTGCCTGGGCCATGGCCCATGGGATACCACACCCAGCCCCTGTCCCTTCCCCTTCCCATGCCCCCACCGCTGCTGAACATGCAGACACTCACTTTTTGTGTGGCCCGAGGCTGTGGGTCCCAGTCATGCACACGAGGCACAGCCCTGCTGTCAGTGCAAAAGCTCAGCCCCACCAACACAGCACCCCTCATTCAGCTCCACTGCATTGTCCCCCACAAGCACAGCCCTGCACCCCCAAAATGGGGCCAGGACAGGCTACCTTCCACTGCAGTGATGCCCATGGCACCAGTGACCCCCCCACCACTTTCCTCCCTCCCCATGCCTACTCTTGCCTGGGAAGATGAAGATGAAGAAGGCACTGATGCCCCCAATGAGTTCGATGACTTTGCCAATGTCAGGGACGAACAGGGCGATGCCGAGCGTGGCAGCCATCCAGGTGACCGTCAGTGCCACCCGGCTCCGCCGTTCGTGTGCCTCAGACACTGCCACGGCCCTGCGCTTCGGGGTTGCCCACAAGTCCTTCACCACGGATCTGGGAGGGAGGATTGCGGCGGCTGATGGCACCCAAGGGAGCTGCACTGGCTGGGGGGACACCCGGCTTGTCACCACTCCCCTCACCTTCCCAGCAGCACCACGATGGGGTAAATGGTGACAATGGAAACGCCAAAGAGCAGGCGGGCGACAATGACGACCGGGTCATTCCCTGGGTAGGACATCAGGACATCGGATGCCACAGCCTCGCCAAAGGTCAGGTAGCCATAGAGCCCTGCTGACAGGGAGGTGTGGGTGGGCAGCCGTGCAGGGAGCAGGACAGAGAAATTCTGAGGAGCATGGATGAGCCAAGGGGAGAGGGGATCCCCGGAGCAAGGAGGAGTTGAAGGGTTTGGTGCTGGGATTACCAGTGAGGGAGTAGATGAGCAGGCAAATGAGCATGGAGAGCACAGAGACGGTGACCCAGTGGGAGAAGCTCTGGTTGTGCATGCTGCTGTAGATGGCCACACATGCCTCGTGGCACTGCAAGGCAAGGGGGGACGGTGCTGGGGCCCCATGCAGGGACAGTCCCCACCCCCAGCATCCTCCCTGCCACCTATGGGTGCCCTGTCCTGCTCTGCCCCATTCCCAGGCACTTGTGTCTTGCTCTGCAGCCACCTCTGGTGACAGCCATAGGTGCCCTTACCTGCAACCTGCCCTTCAAGGGATGGCATCCCCATGGTCTGGCATGCCATGGAGGGCTGCCAGCAATGCCCTGGCAGCTGGGGCCAGAGGGGCCAGGGTGACCTACCTGGAAGCCAAAGCAGATGGTGGGAATGACGCTGAAGATGGAGGTCCAGGAGGAGGACCTGTGGCATGAGGAACCACAGAGCAAAGGGCATGAGGCTCTCATGAAGGAGAAACCTTTGTGTCATAAACTGTGGCCTGGATGCCACTATGGGAATCTCTTGCCCAGTGATTCTGGGAGAAAGGGGTATTGCTGGGCCGAAAGCTGGGGCTGGGAGCTACCATCCACTGTGAGTTGTCCCCAGCTCACCCCCACCACACACAGGGCCCAGCGCCACCCCTGCCCTGCCTCCAGCCCTCCCCCATGTCACTGCTCATGCCATGGAGTTCAGGGCAGGAGGGACACGGGGCTGACACTCCTACCTGGATGGCTGAGGGGTCACAGTCAAACTCAGGCTCTCTGCCTGCAGGTAGTATTTCAGGATGATGACCAGAGTGAGGTAACAGGCAGCCAGTGTGCCCAGGATGCTGTCAGGGCATGGGAGAGCATCAGCATACAGCCAGGAGGAAGGGAGGAGGGGGGCTCCCATGGCTCCACAGGTTCCTGGGAGGAGGTAACCTGGGGTACAGGGCACCTAGGGGTGGGCCACCACAGGGATAGCCCAGGTGGTACCTGGAGTACTTCTGGAAGCCAATCTCCCTGGGGACAGAGAGCGGGAAGATGACGAGGACACAGAGAGCTGAGAGGGTGAAGCGCTGGTCCACGTACCAGGGGGGCAGCTGGGGGGCCCCACTCAGTGTCCCATTGGGGTACAGGGAGTCACACACTGTGGGGGGCAGCGGGGGGTCAGCTGCGCCCTGAAAGATGGCCCAAGGAGGTCGGGAGCATCACACCATGGCTGGACCAGGGAGCCCCATGCCCTCAGAATTACCAGGAAAACCCTAGGAGTGACCCCAGCCCACGTGGGACCACCTTCCCCTCACTCCTGAGAGCTGCTGGCCCCAAGCAAGCCCCAAACACAGTGAGGGGAAGCAACTCACGTTTCTCCAGCTGGTCACCCACCACCCTGAGGAGGGCCACGGAGATCATGAACAGGTTGAGGAGGAAGCAGACCTCACAGAGCTTCCCCACGGCCGCCCCACACACGGCCCGGACCACGCCCTGGTAGGTGGGCTGGGCGCTGAGGGCCGCGGCATAGCCCAGCACCGCCAGCCCGCTCACCAGGAACACCAGCGAGCCCTGCGGGGACAGAGCCAGCAAGAAGCACCACGCCGACCCTCCATCATCCCCAGACCAGAAGGGGACCCAGCAGGCCCACGGCCAGGTCACCGGCCAGATAACCTTGTCGCCCTGGGTAACAAACGTCAGCAAAAGGATGGAGACACAGCCTTATGTGGTACTTTGGGTCTAGGTTTGGGGTTTTGGGGCACGTACGGGAGCAGATACTCATTTACTTTGAGTTGAGCTACAAGCCAGCTATAAGTGTGGCTTCAGCTGCAAAGAGCATCCCTAAGGCGGCACCGCAACAACCTAGGGCTGTTGCCGGGGTCGCGACGGGGGTGCCGTGCGAAGGGGGTCCCCGCCAACTCCCCGAATACCAGAGCAGGTGCGTCCCGTCCCTCCGCCCCCTCCCCGGCC
>VZTF01000387.1:2294606-2366345 GCA_013397755.1 Cnemophilus loriae
ACGGCCCCGCCGGCCCTGCCGAAGGCCCAGGGGAAGCTCAGCAGCCCCGCGCCCAGCGCAGACTTGAGCAGGATGAAGACGGCGCCGGCGGAGGAGAGCCCAGGCGAGGAGAGCCCGGCGGAACCCCTCGCCGCCGGCAGCAGGGGCCGGCNGGGCAGTGGGGAGGGGGCGCCGGGGGACGGGCGGGAGGCGGCCGTGGGAACCCCCTGGCAGGAGCTCACCCACGGACAGCCCCGTCCTGCTCACAGCCCGGCGCGGCATCCCCGGCTCTCAGAGCGCTCCTACGGAACGCAGCAGCCCCTTCAGCTCCTAGCGCGGGGCCGGGACAGGTGGGCTGCGGGTTCCCGCTCTCACTATCCCCGAAATTATCACCACGGGGCTGGGCGGACTGAGGCCTCCCTCACCCTCCTCTGTTCACCCAGGCATGAAATTGCCACCAAGGGGCATTAGGGAGCACCCCGGGAAGGGTGAGGGAAGGCAGCTGCAGCTCACACCCCTCACCACTCGTTGGGTGCAGGATGAGGCCAGCATCCCCGCACGTCTCCGCAGCAGCTAAAAGCCCACTGGCGCTTTCCTGTGCTGGGAGACTTTGGAGAGGAACCATCCCATCCCATCCCATCCTATCCCATCCCATCCCACCCCTTGCTCCACGCAGGCGAAGGGGATGCCAGGATAACAGGATGGGGTGACTGATGCTGCAGAGGACCTGCACAGAGAAGGCTGCACCCCACAGGAATGAGGGGCCCATTCCCGACATGAGGGACACACAGCAGCTCTGTGCCACTCCTGGCACAAGTCACTGCCCCAGGGCTCAGCACACAGGCCCTGGCGTTGGCTGACAGCCCCTAATACATTTTTGATTTCCCAAATATGTGCCCTTCTGATCTCGGTAAGACGGATAAAGAGACTTTAATCAGCTGCTAGGAGGAATTATGGATGGCTAATTGTGCCTGCCACCTCCATTACATCTCTGTAAAGTGCTTATAAACACTTAGAAGGGCCCTTCCAAGCCTTCATTAGCTGCACACCAAAGGCTTCGGAAATAATTGGCTTCTACGACTTAGAAATTGGCCACTGGGCTGTAAAATACCAGCCACTGGGAAAGGCTCTTAATTTGGACTGGTGCTTTGATACAGCTTGATTCTGGTTTCAAGGCTGCAGTGGAGCTATAATCTCTCATTAGTGCTGCGATGAGGAGCAAGTCTCCTCATTAGCACCGACCTGAGAAGTGGCACCAAAGCTTTCCGGTCTCCCTCTGATGGAAGAACCTCAAACCAAAGGGGTGCAGCTCATCTCCCACACCAAAACAGCAGCCCCAGACAGCTTCTCTGCTCAGTGGCTCTGGGCTCCCTCCCTTACATTTTCCTCCCTTTCTTCCATTTATCTGGGTGTTCCAGCCCCTGGGCTGCAAGCCATAACCAGAGGGTCCCTGTGGGTTTGCAGATTTACCTGCTGCTCTGTCCCTGTGGCAGGTGGAAAAAGGGCTGTTAATGTTTTCCACATTATTATCTTTGAAGACTGTAGAAGGTACAAAAATGCAAATGGACAGTCCTTGTTTCGTACAAATAAAAACACTGACCACAATTATGCTTCGCTACCTGCAATCCCTTCTTCCCTTCTGTGGTCTGATCCTTGAGATTTCACAGCTTTACTGATAGATTATTTACAACCTGGACAAGTTGCACAGCTGCTGCTGGCTGGTCCTACAAGAGACCCTAATGCCACAGGTGAGATGCTGAAAATGCTGAAAACTCCCTCCCTTTCATTATGGATCTATGTTCAGAAAGGGAGGAGCAAGAGGCTCTAGCCCCACTGGGATGGCACAAGCAGCCCAACCTTGGGACCATCTTCTTAGCCCTAACGAGCTTCCACTAATGGCTCCAAAGCAAAAGCTCAGTGCCTTCTCTGCCACGGCAACAGGATGTTGCCTCTTCCAGTGCATCCTTCAGAAGAGAAATGCTAGAAAAAGGCAACCACTCTTCAAGTTAGGGAAAATTGGTTTGCCCAGTCTTTTTTTGTAGGACACTCATGCACTGCCAAACCCTATCCCTGGCTACCTGGATAGGCTTGTCCCAGATTACATGGAGCAAAGTTCTCTCCTGCAGTGCCCTTGCCACAGCCCACCCCCATCCCTGATGGTAATCCCTAAGAGGATGGGTACAGTCAGACTGCCCAGCAGGGCTGTCCCTGCCTCCTCTTTCTCCAGCCATGTCCAGAGCTGCCCACGAACTCATCCTGGACCGTTCAAGAGCGCACACTGCTTACCTGCCCAGGCTGCCATTCCATTCACAAATACAGGCAGCCACCAGTTCCTGGCTCCTCTTAGGAAAAGGTGCTCATTTGGAGCAATGATGAAAGCAGTTGGCAGGGAAAACCTCAGAGCTTCACTACAAAAGAAAGAAGTTATTTCAATTATGGCAACATAACTGCCACCGCACAGACAGAGGAAACTTGTGCCTGCATCCTTATTTAAGCCAGGGACAATTCACAAGCTTTCAAGCAGGACAAACCAAAGGAGACTGGGTTTTCATCTCTGTGACACCACATAGTGCTGTTAGGTGCTATCCCCACGACAGTTTTCTATACAGCTCTTTGGGAGCTCTCTCCTTATCACGTGCTGCTGAGTTTTGAAGGTTTCGAGAACTTTGCATTCACTCAGAGCAAGCACTGTTTGTATGACTGCCCAGTTAGTGCTCCAAAGGAAAGTCTGCAACTTGGGATACCACTGGTAATGACAAAGATATAGTGGGAAGAGACGTGACATGAAAATCTTTTCTACTCAACAATTTGCTCTCTTTGACTACAAGTGGAAAGAAGAGCCACTTAGCACGTTGTCTTTGCTTAATATAGATAACATATTTATTGAAAAATCTGCTTCACCAACAACGGTGAAATTGTGACCAAAAATTACAAAACATCATGGTAGTTGGCTTTATAAAAATAAACTGCAGAAGTATGCCTCACTGATTTGTACTGGTCTCTCTCAGTCCCTTCCTCCTTTAATGGTGCAAGTTATACTCTTCAGCATAATACCATTCTAGAAAATTGCATTCCGTCCAAAAAAATGCACTTGTTTTTCCTTAGCAGAGGTCCTTAAAGTGACTTTTCCCCCGCCCTCCCCAACAATAAATATAGAAAATAGCCTCTAAACAAATAAATTTTAGTTTGGTCAGCTTAAAAAAAGGTCCATTTTCCCCCTCTTGGGACATGTAGTGACTAAGCAGCCATTTAAACAGTATTCAAGTCTTTGGTGGCTTCAGCTGCTTAAAGCTGCAGTTTTATGTACAGATGATCAACTGAGGTTCTTTTTTCCTCTCCACAAACCAAAGACTATGAGATGATGTCAGGTGCACACTTGCTGCACCTCCACTGGGAGCGATCCATCGCCCCGGAAAGCAGGCGGTCAAAGGAGGTCATCTTTGGCAAGGCAGAGCTTTCACACAGAAGGTGTCTTTGGTGGATGAACCTGTTGCATCAGCTGTGGTCGTTTCACGCGCGGTTTCCGTCTCTTTGGCCTGCTCTTCGCTTTGTTGATCTGCACCACAAAGAATGCCAGGACCACCATGGCACCGAGAAAGGCAAAGACAGGAATGGTCTGTCCCACATCCTGATTGTACCGGCCCGGCATTATACCTAGAAAGGCAAAGAGGTTTGGAAGCCAGCAGTTCAGCAGTTACCACGTGAGCCACGATGTCTTTGTGGTGCTAATGCCATCTACCAAAAGGATCTGCCGCTAACTCTTGTTCAAAGCCCAGGCAGCCATTAATCAGATTACATTTCAGACAGGAAGATTAACAGCTGCAGACCGATTAGTGAAAATCAGATGGGATGCTAACATTACAGAAAAGCACCAGCATTTCCACCTTGACCTATTTGGGCACATGAAAGCATAGCCCAGATTTCCCCTGTAACAACAATCTTCTGTTTTGCACTGGAAGAGAGATGCAGCCACTTGACCATAATCTTACTACTAAGTAAATGCTGTAATTCAAATCCTGATGGAACGAGTAAAGTGATTTCATGCTTGCTTGCTTCAGAGGCTGTGCACACAGTGAGGATGAGCTAGAAAAACAAACCCTTCATTTTTACAGGTGTGTCTGGTCTAGCAGCTCAGACTGGGAAAAGAGCACATATGAGGCTTTCCAACTGCTTCCAGCTCGGCCTGCAGTGCCAAGCTTGTACACGAGAGCTGCTGCCCACCTGAAAGCTGTTTTGAGTGCTAGACATCATTTGTTAGTGTAACAGCTTGCCCAAGGCACCATTCTGACAAACTCTTCTGGATTCTGCTTTTGAGCATTCACAGAAGGAATTTTAATTAGCAGTGGGTGTGTGGTCACAGCTCCCAAGGACAGGGACTACTGCTGACCCATCAGTCTGAACAGCACCCAAACAAACCTCAACTCTCAAAATGCACCCACCAAGATCTTCCTCCCAGTATGTCATGCACACTTTCTACTGAACAAACTATTCATATGCAAAAAAAAATCTTCATCAGTCAGCCTTTTATAACACAGCCATACCATTATTTGCATGTTTTTCACAACTGAAAATAAACAGTGCCCTCTCATTATGGCTGCACTCTGTTTTGGGGTTTTTTCAAAGCTTATGCAAAAAGCCAAATCAAAACAGCAGTTTTCAAACTTTTCAATATTTACCTCCAGGAATGTCCCATGCTCCACTTTCCCCAGGGGACAATGGTCTCACTTGGGGTCGGTTCTGTCGAAAACTGGGCAGTGCCACTTTATCAAGGTCAATTGACAGTAATTTTTGATGTTTCCAAAGGTTGCTAGAAGAAATTTAAAGACAGAGGTGTCTGCCCACTTACTTCATTAGTGCAAGGAATTTTGTAGCAACATATAGAGAAAGTGACAATACATATACAACCTACATATAACTCACTAGGTCTGGACCGAATGATGACCCGATCCATTCTTTAGGTTCTGCAGTTTGCAGGCCTCCAAACTAAAATTCAGACACCACAGGGACACAACCTAGATTAGCAACGATCTACCAACAACTCTCTTTCTTGCCCACAGACTTCCAAGAGTTACCACCAGCAGCCCAGCAGACAAGCAAGGACTGTGTGCTGAGCACTTTCCTTTGAGTGACTGACAAATGGTGCAAGAGAAGGCAGCACTAGGAGAGCTGTCCAAGAAGACACTTCAGAAAACTCTTTCCAAGGCACATGATGACGATGGGTTTCATCAAGACTGTTCACTCAAAGCTGGAATCACTCAATCACAACAATGACTTGTGAAGTTATTTTTAAAATCCCAGAGTTTCATAGTGTAGCTATTAGGTGACTCAGAGTTATTCACTGAAGAGGCATTAATCATTATTTCCTCTTTGCAATCTGGTATTTTTCTAGGAAAAGGCATTACATTTGAAAGCTGTCCCTTTCAAAAGCAGATTCAGCTGAACTCATAAGTGGGACTTCTTGCATAACAAAGACATATACTAACCTGGGGGCAGTTTCATTCAAAGGCTGTGGTTTGGCCCAGGACAGGTGAGGACAAGCAGGAAGGGACCGGGGTTTAGGGTCTCCCAAGTGAGCCTCGAGCACCTTTGAGTATCGATGCAAATGATTACCTGCAACTCACAGCAGAGAGAGACTAGCTTACCCAAACACAGGCAAGATAAGAGTTACCAACACTGACTCTGGGCTAAACTGCTGCTGTAAACCCAGGAGCTGTTTACAGTAACTGCGACTCATAGCTAAATATCAAATTAACCTAAGGGTACCTTACGAAACAGTAGGAGTCTGCACCAACCATAGCAGTTAATCCAAGTTTTTCTGGCAGCATGTGAGGTAAGACTGAATGCTTTAGAATGCTCTGTAGCTAGTAACTAGAATGCCCCCCTGCAGAACCAGGCATCTGAACGTTCCCACTCTATGAACAGAACGTTTTCTTCAGTCTAATCACAACTATATCACAACAAAACCCTGCAATATGTGCTCTCTTCCAGTAAAGCAGCCGAACACTGCAGAGCTCACAACAAACCAACCTTACTGGCACACAACTCAAGGGGTCTGCCCCAGCCTTCCTGCTCTGACAGTCCCTCAGCTGCGGGTTGTGCTTGGCCATTGAGGCTCTCACCTTCCATGCGCTCGGGGAGGGAGAAGCCGGCTCCCGACGGCGGCCGCTGCCTGTTCTCGGAATGGCTGAGGCTCGGCGGCATCACCCCGTAGGACGTGTACTGCAGCAGGGAATCCAGGAGCCAAAAGCAATCTGTGGATTTCACAGCCCCAAAACAAGATATGCATTATGCCATATCTCAAATGGCTTATCTTTCTGCTAAGAAGGCTTTAATAACATTTAGAATTACAATCCATTTTTCTGGCTCTTGCTTTTCTCCTGAAGTTCTAGGCTCACATTCAGAAAGATGCAACTTTCAACACACACCCCACATTCTCCTGCAACACACAAACACAACATTAATCTGTTCAGTCTTGTACATCCCTCGTGTACCAAACCAGGCTCTTTTGCAGAGCACAACATTAAAAAAAAAATAGATCTCAAATATAGCAATTCCAGGTTGTGCAAGGCCACCCAAGTTTTGACAAAAATCATGAGGTTTTTCAGTGGAAGCACAGAAACCTCTGAGTTTCTGGTATAATTTTTAACGGGGAAATGGAGAACCAACTGTTTTTTGAAAGGACAAAATAAATACCTTGCAAAAAAAAGTAAGAACAAGGTAGTGTTTACAGTGCAAGGATATGACTCATTTGCTTTCTCAAGCTTAAAAAAATAAACAAACAAACAAAGGAGAAACATTCTGGCTACATCCCAACTAAACGTACAAGCATAACCTACAGGAACTGTGGTACAGACCAGGCTGGGAATCAACACCACGATACACGTGATCATGGTTTTCCTTTGCACTTCAAAAGCTCATGATCCCTCGCTTTGATTCTCTCCTGAATTATTACTACCTTAATCCAGAGCTACCCCTAAGGAACAAGCACTCCAGCTAGTTCACATCACAACTCTAAAGCTTCCCTTTGCAGGAGTAGGACAATGCCTCATCAGCTATTTCCACCACACAGCAAACTATTTTTCTCGGAACTTCTGCCCCCAGGAACAGCTGGCTGGGAATGGGAGTTAATCTTCATAATCCCACTGTCCCTTAAACCCTCACCTTTGATTTTTCAAAGAGGTCAAACAGATTTTAAGGATTTATATTCACAAATGTTAGGAATTTTCCTCAGTTAAAGCCACCGATGTCTCTGCAGGAGACATAGCTCCTGGTTCACAATTTAAAAGCTAATTTTAAAGGATTTCTTTAGAGCATTCCACTCTTTCTTGCTTCAGACATTACACTGAATTTAACAGTATTAGGGAGGTCACAGAGCATTATTTTCTATTACTTAATTTAAAGATATGTATCTTCTCTTCTGTTATGTGCTTCCAATAACCTACGGCAAGCACTTAGGCACCAATATGCAGGTGTTAGGGCAACTCACAGGAAGCAACCCAAAGGCAGATAAGGAAAAATCAGAGAACTCTTTAAAAACCCCAAAATATATGGTAAAGAAAGAAATGAGCTACAGAGGGAGAGCTCCCCTAGGCAGTAAGTTCCTTTAAACTTAAATAAATTAGGCAAGGGATGGATTGCATAAGGTAGTATTTAAAAATGTCAGTGACAAAAGCTTAAAAAATTATAGATGTGCTTTTCATCACAAAAGAAGATTCAGTTCTGTTCAGTGGAAATGCAGAAAAAGACTTCACATATTGGATTATCTTCCTCTCCTCAAGCCACAAATCTACCAGCTTGTGCTTTACATGTCATGCGAAACCTAAGCAACCTCTTAATAATTTGAAAAGTCAGATCAGACAAACTGCTAGAAAAAAGATTTTATAAGAATCAACCATAGTGTGTAGGCAGAGAGCATGGCTTCTCTGGGAGCAACAGAAAACACACAAAAAAAACCAACTCACACACTTGCTACCTAGAGCTGCAAACAAATGCTTTGACAACAAATGGAAGTTCCTGCTTTCTGACCTGTTTACACCAGCTGGTTTGTGTCAAAGTACAATAACCTGAAAACAATAATGCACAACTGAAACACTGAACATTACCATAAATCCTCACAGGAAACACTGCAAAGGGAACAACAAGGCAGGCTGAGGTGCAAACTCAAAAGATAAAATCCACTGTTCTATATAAACATTCTGAAGATGTAACTAGGGAAAAAGTGAAACAATCTCCTAATGGCATCTTCACAACTTCAGATCAAGAATGTGTAACTGTTAGTGCCTTCTGCAAACAAAAACACCCCCAAAAAAACCAAACAAACAACAACAACAAAAAAAAAACCAAAAAAAAAACCCCAAAAACCCCAAACAAACCAAACCTCCCTTGCAAAACAGCCCACCCCAAAAATCAGCCCCCAAAGCTTGTGGAACAGAAAAAAAAAGTGTGTGTGGGAAACAGCTCCATCTATCAAAAGGCTACTTAATGTGGGGTGCTCTTTTGCTGTAAATGCACCTCACAGCATTTCAGTAGAGCTCTGCAGAACTGAGATTAATCCCCAGTTAGGAATATTTAGAGTCCCTAAAAACCATCTCTTCTGGTGGGGGCTGTAAAAGCCCCAGAGGACAGCTGCCAGTGCAGGACAGTAACTCTCCCTGCGCGCCAGGGCTCACACACCTTTCTGCCGATGGCTGTCATCCAGGCAGTTGGAGTCGCCGTACAGAACTATTCTGCCACCACCTTCCGAAGGAACTTGGTAAAGCCCCAAAATAGGGACATTTTCAATTACAGCAGTCTCCTGTTTCAAAACTTCAAGACCTAAGGCAAAGCACAAATAAATTTCATAGCCTGCAGAGCGCCAGTATCAATCTACCCATGAAACAACACAGCCTACATTTCCAACTGACAAATGCAACAATGCCCCACATCACGTCACACATTTTTGCAAGAAGTTTTCGAAAACCCCACGATGTTATGATAAAAATTAAACTGCTTCAAGACCCTGATTGTAAAGTTTCTTACTGATAATAAATTTTTTTCTTTCTTTGGTGGAGAAGAAAAGACCTCACAACCTGGATCATCTTCAACAAGCTTGAATGAAAAATTCTAGTATCGTCAGCAAAAGGTTTAAAATCAAAATGTTCTGCTCTTTATGTTGTTTCCATCCTTCTGCAGAATTCTACAGAAAGCTGCTTTTAGGTTAAAGGTTTCCTACCTTTCCTTCCTAAAATTATAGCCACTTCAAAAAATAAAGACAAATTTCATATTTGTATTTGAAATTTATCCCCTTTACTTGAGACACTGTGTTTAGATAGCAGAAGCAAACCAGAGAACTCTTCTGCTTCAGGAATTGCAATGAAAAGGATTCAACAGAAAAAGCAGGTCTAGCAAGCTACTTGTCAAATTGACACTCTGTCTTTCTCTCTCTCACGTAAGGAAATACCTAAGTCATCAGTATACAGAGATATTGTCTTTCCTCCAAAAGGCTCACACTGATGAGCTCTAGAGTTCCAGAAAATATCTCCACTAGGTAATCACTTCTGCTGCACATCCTAAGTCAAAAATACAATGAACTCACCGATCTTCTCTGGCAGTTGCTGAGTTGTACCAGAAGCACTGCATGTGCTTCTGCTCTCCCACTCAAACACTCTACACCCAACTCTACAAACGTGACCTGCAACACTCTAAGAGTTCTGGTCATCTGCTCCCACACAGCACTTTCTAAAAGCTCACCAAATACAAGATTTATTTTTTAAACTGCCTGCTGCCATTACAGTTCTGAATCACTCCCTCAAAAACGAAAAAGTATTACGATAAAAGAGAATGGAAATGCATAGAGAACAGACCACTCAAGTCTGAGACCACAGGCATCCTGCACACATAGAATTTTCCCTTATGAGAGTTTAGCTGGTGACATTTTGTCTACTGAAATTTTTGTTATTTACATCCTTAGGTCACCACAGCTACCACGACACTAATGCTAAATATGGCAATGATCAGGGGATATATTTCAGTAGCATTTGAAATTTGTCAGAAACATGAACAAGTAACACAATCACAACACAATTCCTCCCCTTCCAGAGACACACGTATGTGCAGATGTGTTTTCATACAGCAATCACAATAAAGGACTGCATATATACACTTGGACATTGTATTATTCAGTAATTGTATACAGAGTCACACTGCAGCTGCCTGTTAGGCATCAGCTACATGTTCCAGGCAAAATGAAAAAATGCAAAAATACCTACCCTGTCAGTGTGGTTTTACATTTATTGTTTTTAGACCTCTAGACTTTGCAACTTTGCTTATGCACTGACCCCAAAGTTCTACTCAAAACACGGAAAAAAGGACAAGGAAGCTCATACCTTGATCCTTGAAAGTCTGTGCAATGACGATGCCATCTTCTGGGAACTTTGCAATACTGCACCCTGACGCGTAATTCACTGGAAGACATCACGAAACTGCTGTAGAATGACACTCCCTCCCTCTCCCACCCAACAAGCCCAGGAGAAAACATTCCCAGAACACTGCACTGAATTTGCACATTTCAACCAATGTGTGTATTTGCAGTGAAAGCATTGCTAAGGACAGCTTTCACAGGCTCCCTTTTACACACAGTTTTCAAATCTTTCAATTTAGGAGGCTGACAGTATCTTTTTTTAAACTGAAAAGCTGAATCAAATACCATGAAAAAGTCTACAAAGGAAGAAATAATTCAAGCATGCTTTCGAGACTCTTGTCACTGAACTTGAGTGGTTCCCAGGACTCTTGCTCAACCTCAAACTTGCAGAAAACGATTTTCCAAACACCCCATTGTAGCCTGTGTATAGGCAATGGACTCCAGTACTCACTTTCATGACTTGCCATGGTAAAATCTCCTTCATACAGCCCATCACTAAAGGCCATATTCCAGACAGAAAGCAGATCATTGAGAGCTGGTATATTAGCACCTCCAGTATCAGGCATCCACCACTGCCTGTAAAAATTACAGTGTAACACTGTTCATTAGTATACAAAATATACTCCTAGAGTTTGGATAACAAAAAGTCATATCTTCCTGCATACAGACTTTTCCAAAGCCATTTAAATAATGAGCTACATCTCAAAGCCCTATTTAACTCCAGGGGCATCTGAGCAGCTGTTCTCTCTGACAATCCTACTTTTGAGTAAAAGTTAAATAATACCGATACAAACTTCTCAGTGCATTTCATGAGAAGTTGAATGAAAAACTTCAATTTACTAGAAAGAAATTCATGCTTAATTCATTAGCTCTTTGTTTGGCTACGGTGAGGTAAAAATGATAGTCATGTACCTTGCTTCTCATTTTTATAATGAAGCAAAATGTCACATATTTTCTCTTTATATGACACATGGAATAATTTCAGTAACTGGTACACAATGTGGTGATACTCTTGGAACGTACAATTTCTTTCTATTCTGCTCCCCTAAAGCAAAAACATATGCATTTTTATTTGTTGGTCTCGTCTCCAATTTCTTATTTCTTTTCATTGTAAATGTTTTTCTTTAAAAAGAAGAATACAGTACCAAAGAGGCCTCCACAATCATGATAAAATGGGTAGCTATGCTCCTTAAACTGTAGTCTAAGGTCAGTTCTGCTACTTAAGGTAGCATCTTCTTACAGGTAACATTCAAGTGCTGAAGTACAGCGCATCACATTGGGATTTTTAGGGTAATATGTGCAACTCTATGGCATTTTATTCCCCAAAGAACTTGGAAATAAGTCAGTACCTTGTGTTTTCATCGTAAAACTTGACTTTTCTCATCACAGATGTGTTGTACCAGTCACTAAAGACTATCAGTGAAAGTCCATTATCAACATCCCTCCTCAACTTGGTGATCTCTTCAGGGAAATACTCTTCCTCACTGTCCACCATCAGTAAAGTCCCTGTGTGTAAGAGCAGGAACAGGAGTTCACCAGGCTGGTCACTGTCATGTTATCACTGTTCACACAACCCACACAGAAGCCAACACAAGTGCACATTTTGCACATTATCTGGTCCATGTGCCCTGCTCTGGCAGCTCATCTAATGAAGTCAAATTTAAGGACGGTAAATGTAAGACAAATGTATCCCAAAATTAGTTTGGCAGTACAGGAAGTTTTTAGGGTGTTACTTATGACTCCTGCTTGTGTAGTTTCAAGAACTGAATGCCAGCATGTGTCAGGTGTGTGTTTTGCAGTTTGGTATCACCCAAATGCTCCATAAACTGAGCCAAACTGTGGCAGAGCTGGACAATGAGAGGATTCACCACTGATCCAAACTGGAGTGCTAATGCAGATGCACCCTGGTCAGGAGGTTTTTCACTGCTCCACTTCCAACAGCACTCCCTCACTACAGCAGCCTGGCAGCCAGATAGACAGCAATTACTCTCAAACGTGGCTTGATTCACCCCTTGAAAATTACAGCTGCATTCTGGTAGGCTTGACTGAACTGCCACTGCCACCTTCATATAACCCTCTCCCACTCCTGTGAACAAGCAAGCACAACCTTCTCTGCAGCACTGAAAAAAACGCAACCAGAAAAATATACTTTTATTCCCTGAAAACATGCCTATGCTTTTAGACTGCTTCTAAATACCAAACCCTTTTGCTTCTTCACTTTCTGATTGCCCAGAGAGGTGGTGAAATTTCCATCCTCAGAGACAATGCAAATCTTGACAGGATGATACCCTGAGCAAAGTGATAAACCACTCATACTGCCCCCATGTCTCACAGTTCCATGCAACCAAGCCAATTCCACAAGTCCAGGCGGTCTGCATTTGGAAAGCCTTCTGATAAAGATCCTGCAGAAATGGGACACAGTGCACCCTCACCAAGTGTGAAAACAATACAAGCTAGGGACAAGTGGCAGATGGACCACAGATCACCGAGTTTGACTCCCCTCACTTCTTCAGGAAATTCTGAAAGCCCAACAAACTGCAATCAAATGAGGTACAACACACTGGTGAATCAGAGGTGAGATAAGTCCCCTAATGCCGCTCTCTATCTATTATAAAACTAGTGGTCTCAGAAGAAACACTACTTCGCTACTGTTTTAAGGGCTAACAGTTATGTATCCATGTGTACATCCACTGAACGCTAAAAGCAGTGGTGAGATGTTCACTGAAGAATCAAGATAAACAGAAGATTACTACTGGCAACAGTTCCGGAACTGGCAAACTCAGGAGAATGCACCTTCACTTTACAAGCCACTGAAAAACATCACAGCCCGAAAGATCAGAGGGTTTTTGGAGCGTGCCACGGTTAAACAAGGGGTATATGGGAGCAGCAAAGAGCACAGACTGCTTGGTCTGTGCCCTGCCTGGCCAACCTATCATATTTCCTTCCTGATGAACACAGAAACAAACCACAGACTGCTTTGCTATCGCATATGGTTGGATGAACACTTTATCCCCTCTTTTATCTAATCAAAGATCACTAAACATAAAAAGAGAACCAGGATGGACACCTTTGCTTTTATTCTGTTAAACAGGTCATGCTTCATTTTCACTGTGCCAAAAATCTTTTGGCAAATATAGTTCTGCCTTTGTGGGACTGAATACAGAGGGGCTTTTAACCCACTCAAAGGCTGGCTTTCCCCCTCTGTTTTTCATGGTAAGGACAGAGAACTGCACTAATTCTACTAAACTCCCAAGCAAGCTTCTCCAGCCATACTCCACACAACTAAGTATCAGCACATAAATAATAAATACTCCCACTACCAAAATATTTTTCTACTACCACTAGAATTTTTATTTGCACCCTCAAAACATTTTTGGTCTTCCAACAAAAGGCCATTTCAGGAAAAAGTTAATAGTATGGAGAACAAGGCAATTAACTCATGCTTACCATACTGACTTGCATCAAAACATGTAAACGGGGAACCAAGAACCTCAACAAAGTACCCCATGCTCCTGAGGTGCTGGTACATGTCCCTGAAGTTTGTGTGGATATGGTCACCATTCCTTAGAAAGAGAAGAGTGTTGAAGACGTTTAGATCTGGTATGCAGAAATCTGGTTCCCACCTTTTTGATTTTCTGGAATCCTGTCCACCTGCCACCTCTGCATACTCCAAGAAGCTTTCCAAAAGCTTGTATCCTGGTCACTGACCCAATTAATCCTCACTGAGATACTGTTGCATGATTTTTCCTATGGATGCTTCCCGGCTCCATCTATGAAAGCTCAGCCAAGCCTTTCCCTGCTTTGAAGACAGTCTCCCTCAAGAGATAAGGGGTCTCTTCTTGTCTTTTAAATTGTCAAGTTTGTTTGATAAGTGAATGCTGAAGCAGTGAATAAAGTGTCCCCTTTAACTTCCTGGGAGAAATTAGGTAAGAATAGAAAAGCCAAACAAAAATCTCAGTATCTTAAATGAGCATTTTAAAAGTTTTTCATTTCATGTGAATAAAACCACAGAGCTCAAAAAACAATCCTGCACCAAAAGCATGGAGTCCAAGCGCTTTTCATGGATTTCTTAGAAAAGATAATCCCATGTCCCTCTGAAAAAGGCCAGAACTATGGCATTCAGTAAAGTTATCCCGTATCATTAACACACAATGAAGAAATACTGATTTAATAGAACCTGAGATAAATACCAATCTAACGGATCATTCTTCATCCTCAAATTATCCCTGGGGAAGTATCCTGGTGGATAACGGAGGTTATGATATTGATCCCAAAGGACTCGCTTACTACGAGGTGGAGTAGGAATAATCTTCACTTTTATTGGAAGCTTCACCGTTGAAGTCTGCTCTGCACCATTCTTAGACTGAAGGACAGAACAAACTACAGTGAAATCCTTTCTCCCCACAGGAATCAGTTAACCATGGATTGTAAAAGACCAAAAAACTGGAGGTACCAAATCTACTTTTAAGTCACCAGCACCAGCTCCAGAGACAAAGAGATGACTTTTGCCCTAAGTTGCTGCAGTATTTTTTTCTGCACTCAACAGTTTATAATTATGGTCAGAATGTTAAATACTTGACATATGTTACAACTGTGATCTGGTTCAATTGTTCAAAATCTTAAAAGTTTTTCAGGAACAATTAAGCATGGTTCTAGAAGAAACATATTTAAGCAATCTTTTTCAAAATACATTACTTAAAATTCACAATAAACAAATTAAATTATGATGTTGGTCCCAAAGAGAGGTTTCCTTGTTCTAAATTACATGCAATTTGTTCTCAATTATAAAGATCGTTGTTTGTACTCTTCAATTTCCTGACCCCAATTTAATTTATGCTTCAAATAACAGGGCTAGAGCAAACTCATAAAACCAAGGTATTTGTATATCAGAAAGCAGTTTTAATAATTCTCAACCCAGAAAATCCAAAATGCACAGAACTTACTTCATTTTCTGCGGGGGAGGATACTGTGATCATAACGTGACCCTGAGCAATGCCTTCCCAAGATGCTGCTTTCTTTGCTACAGAGATGGAAATTGCCAAGTATCCAGACCAAGGCCACAAGACGGGGGAATAGGAGAAAGCCACTTCGATGTTATCCCCATTTTGGGGGAGATAGGGTTGCCAGTCTGGCTGTGAAATGAAGAATGCAGAAGGTTGGTAACAGAGTATTTGCAATCACTACTTTCTGCACACACAGCCCTTCTCCTCTGCATGCAGTAACAAATATTAGCTCTTCTGAAGATTACATCAAATCTAAAAATGCCCTCCAAGCCCAAAAGTTTGGTGCTGTGTCAGTGAATCAACCCAACCGTGACCGCCTCAATGACCCAGACCAGAGGCTTTTCAGAGGCAGGACTGTGAGAAGCTGCCCAGGTAAACCTGCTTTAACATTCTGAGATCATGTGCAAAAATTTACTGGTGAGAACACAGTATTTCCTTTCGATAACAAGGCGAGCTAACAGTGGAACAGACACAGGCCAATTACACCAGCTGTGTGTATTACCATGAGCTAATGACCTTGGATAAGAGCTTTAATGCCCTTTAATGTAAGCTTGAATCGAAAACAGACCTCAGGAGTCACACGAAAATGTTGAAATTAGGCTCATTTACATTGGCTGGAGTTACAGGACAGGTATCTTGTTTAACTTGTATCAGTTCTCAAATCTATTCTACATTTTAACTTAATTAAAACCTCCCTAGCCAACCAACAGGCTCAACATCACTGGTGTGAGAGAACAGGTTTGGCAGCAGAGCCTGGTTAAGCTGATACATTGAGGTTGCTCTGACCCACGGAAAAGGCTTGATTTAGTGTCAGGATTATTTACTGAGATCATTTATGCTTCAGGATGAAAAAACAAAGAATTAGGAAAGTCTGTCCAGAAGATTTTAAATGCTATTAAGAGAATACAAAGAAATCTCTAAGTATATCTTAATTCAAACTGGTTTTGCAAAGATAAAATGTTACACACCCTGAAACCAATGCATCCCTTGAAAACTTGAAGACAGCTTGTGCTGACAAATCCTCCAGTCTGGGTGCACCCTTTAATCAAACATTTTGCATCTCTTGCTCCCAGAAGTGAGGTTTGCTCTACAAAATTCATAGCTGAAGTAGTATTTTCTGGGAAGGTTTTAGCAACATTACCAGTCAGAACTTGAAACAGTGTTAATACTTACCCTGTCTACAATTCTCCCAGTGACTCCCATGCCATTGAGGATTGTAACATTAACAATAGTTGGCATCCCTCCATAATATATGGGCTGAGAACAATAGGGCCACATGTAGGGACATTCGGTCAAGTCAATATAGCTTGGACTCAAACTACAGCAGGACAGAGGAGGGAAAATTTAAAGAGGAAAAAAATAATCAGTAAACAGAAGAACATGCCACTATATGTACCTATGAAAAAGTTTCAGATAAACTATGCCAGTCACAGTTCACCAAGCTCTCACCTCACTTTCCAAATATGCCCCAAAACCTTCTACCCTTCCTCTCTTTCTTCTTTTTTTCAAGTTTTGTGAAAAGATTTTCACACAGAAAAAAGGAAACTTCTCAGTAGAGGGAGAAGGTCCTTATTCTCAAAAGTTAAAGCTTAAGTACTTTTCCACTGTTTTCTTACATTATTCATAACATCTAAGGATATAAGAGAAAAGGATCATCCCCTACACTGCTGTGTGACTTTTCATCCATTCTCTGGTCAAAATTCATGCTTGAGATTATGCAAGATCTGTGCAAGTCCTCGCTGTTGCACATGCACAGATTGCTCAGCTGAGCTACACATGCATCAACCTGCTCTCTTAAATAGAAGAGCAAATTATATTGTACCATTGATTAATTAAGGATTAAAATTAACCTGGCCTGTGGTTTATAGCTGTTGAGGATCTGATAAGCTCTTAGAAGATCCAATTTGCCATGTCCTTGTTCAAACATGTTGACTCCAGGAAGCCTCCGTGCTGATGCAATAAGGGCCTGCTTCATACTTGCTGGATTCACCATTTCACGCTTCTGAACTGTGCTGAAACAGGAAAAAACAGATCACAAAATCAGTCTGCTGTAACATTCTCTGTTCATATTTGTCTATTATTGCTTGAATTCTCATGATACAAATGTAGAAGAGGGACAAGTTTCTGACATATTTCTCTTAAAAACTAATAATCCATGAATTTTTCTCCTTACAATGTGCTCCACGACCAGCAGTCATTACAATGAGGGCGGTATCTTCGTATGGTAAATAAAATATCTGTCTTCCGAGGGGGAAGAATTGTTCTGTTGTTCAAACTAAAATGCACCATTTTTTGGAGGAAATACGATGGTGACTTTGAATTTTTTGCATGTTTCTCAAGTAATGGTTTGTCTCATCCATATGCAGTAGCTGTGTCAAACAGAGGGTATGGACTTGCAGTTCCCACTTTCAAGTTCTTCAGTGTGCAACAGCTGACTTACGCAACAGGATAATGGCCATAAAACCCTGCATCCTATAAAATTTACAAGTACATAGATAATTACCTCCTAAAGGTGCCTACTTTGACCAGCTGCTCTTTTACAACAGTTAACAGAAGCTCAGCAATTCCAAATTATTAAAAAATGTGACAAGATTGCCTCATAGTACTGTTCTCCCTAACTATATTCTCAAAGACCTAACTATTACTCGAAACAGTTCTCAAGTTTTTTTCATGCAACACAGAGGTAGCCAGACAAGGTAATGTCTCAGGCAGAACAACAGTGATTTTATCCTCCAAGTTTGTTTTCCTGCATCTAAACACAATTTAGTTTTATATGATGGATTCCTTTATAGAGAATTTTATGACCCTCCTGGTTGGTATCTTCCTAGAGATTCTTTTTTAAGACTTACCTCACTAACAGAGTGACAGCACCTGCCACCACAGGAGATGCCACACTTGTCCCAGAGAGGGAGCGGCATCCACCTTTCATACCAGACCCTCTCACTCCAGAGCCGTAAGTAACAATATCAGGCTTCACTCTGCCATAACCTCCAGGCAGCTCCTGTGAAAGAAAACAAATGGATTATTGCCCGAATGTATAATGAACACTGATGGCTTCATTCCGGCATTTAAATTAACTGCACGTCATTCAGAAGTAAAATTAGCAACCAAACTATCTGAGGTTCAGCATTACAGAATAGCAACTAACCCAAAGAAGGACTCAAGCAGTTTAGGACAAGTCCCCAGCATTTCAAGGTTACTGCAGATGAGTATCTCTGCTAAGCAGGAAGTCACTGACAAAATGAGAACCACACCACAACTGGCTACACAAACAGAAACATGTGACAACCCCCTTCATCAAGATCACAGTGCAAGCTCATCTGACATCACATCTGCAGCAACCAGCACCTCAGCTCCACAGGCTAGTGCAATGTTACATGTAGTACCTGGAAATCCTAGGATTTTTAAACTAAACGACAAGAGCGGGCCTTCATGTTTGCAGATTTAACCACACAGACAAGTCTTCATCATCAATCAAAAGGAAGTGGATGTTTTATAAATTCATCAAAAATGTCAACAGTAGTCAGGACTAATAATGAGAAACCCTGAAAAGAACATTAAGCTTCTTGCTTAAAGACTTACAATTTCTAACTATTCTGATCTCTAATGAAATCTTTTCTCATTGGTTACTCCAACACATATCTACATAGGACTGCCCATTCAGAAAAGGTTGCCCTTCCAAGGCTCTTATTTTGGCTGCAAATGTGAGTGACCATCATCAAAATATCTTACCCAAGTGGTCATTCCCCTAGATGAAAAGCGAGCTATATTATCTTCAAAGTCAATGCCACCTACTCCAATCACATCCATCTGGTCAGCAGGATTATTGAGAGTCCTAGTATAAGTTGAGAGACAGGAATAAAAAAAATTAAAACAACACCCAAAAAACCAAGATACAGTCATAAGGTTATCCCGGTAACAGAAGTGCTGCCATCAGATTTTTGTCAGATACTTATACATCACAGGTGACAGCAACTTATCAGGCAGTTACTAACCCAGTAACTATCAAACCACGTACCTTGAAGATAAAACAAAATCTGTTTTTAAGCATTTATTTTAGAAATACACCACTAACTGTTCTGGCTCGGTCCCTTCTATATTCCTTAAGTCCAAGATCAGTACCCTAAGATGTCTGCTCACACTAACAGGGAAATGTCAGCTGGAAGCACTGCCATTCTTCTGTTGCTGACTTTCCACGGTTTCAAAGAAAAATATTTAGTTAAGCACTTCACAAAATGCAAGTAATAATGACAGGGAAAAGACTCTGAGTCACTTTCTAAGATTAGAGAAAAAAAAGGAGAGAAAACTTCCTGACCAAGCACAACTACTTCCAAACCCACATACCAACACAGCTGGTTCTTTTTGAAGCGGTCGCTGACACTCACCCATATAAAGGGCCGTCGTTGCCAATAGCAGAGACCATGATGACATTGTTGGCAGTCAGCTCCCAAACCTACAAAAAATGTTTACAATAAGGCTCTGCCATCAAAAAAGATGTTTTTCTAACACATAACTTCTTTCTGAGCCTTATAAGATACATCTCACTGTATATCCAGTATTAACCTCTGAACTTTCCTAGGATGGTTTGAGCAATAACCCAGCCTTGACAGCAACACTGCTGACAGAACCTTCTTACACCAAAGGAAAAACTCTTGTCTGTAACAAAGCACTGCAGATGACAAAGCAAGTAATTATTACGAATCCCCTCAAGTAGTGCTCTGGAGAGTACAGTGAAGTCACTGTCAAACTAAATTTCAGTGGGGGTTATCATAAAAAAAACAAGGAAGAATTTATATGCTTCAAACCCCTTAATTGCCCTTTACAAGGAAAGACTATATCCTTTATTTGAAAAGTAAATTAATTCACTTAATGCTTTTGAAGGCCAGTAACTCAGTGAACTATAACATTTACAAAGACAAAAACCTAATTCCATCTTAACCTGAACCAAATCTCTTGACATTCAGCTCAATCAAGTACCTGCATTTTTTACCTATTTCTTCTTAAATTCACTAAAATCATGCCATACGTATTTTTTTACCATGAAATAAATTAACCATGCAGAGATTTTAAAAAAATCCCAAGAGTGGATTTCAGTTAAGTGTCTTCTATTAAAGGTCCTTTTAGTTGTCTGCTAGGGAGTAATCTTCTAGCAGATTATCAAGCATTTTGTTAAAGAGCATTTTCCGTAACACTGTGAACTTCTGGGTTGTGCTCGGGGCTTTTTAACTCATTCCTTATATATATTCCTAAAAGCCTGTACACTGTACAAAATTTCTGTCACACAGATGAAACACAGAAACTGTCAGCAGGACCAAACACAAACAAGTAGCTCTGCAAGTCCAGCATTTGTGTAAGAGATACAACATTATGCCCACTTTATTTCCTCATACTAACTTTGTCAACAAATGGATGATCCATGAAGTCTGGCCCACCAATACTTAGATTCAGTACATCTATCTTCTTCAAAATTGCATAATTAAAAGCATCCAGAAACCAAGATGTATATGAGACCTATGTAAGAAAGAGGAAGAAGTTACCATTAAAAACATCCACGGATTTAATGACTTTAGACAGAGAGGAAAAACAACACCAAAATAAAGCACGAAAGTGACAATGGTCTTAAATTTCTAGCACTCAGTACATTTGAGTGACTGCTCCACTGTACACATAAGACTTCTACATAATGTTTCTGAAAAATATACCAGATTTGGAAACTGTCAGAAGTCTTGTAGTACATCTCTTATAAACAGAAAGCTGTATCCTTTCCACTTATCAATGTCCACATTTATGAGTGCATGCAACACTCCCAAAGGAAAGGATTAATACAGCAATAACCTGGAAAGGCAGAAATTGAAAGACATGTAAAATAGCTACCTGATTATTGGTGAACACTCTGAAAATGTGCAGTTCTGCATTTGGAGCAAACCCCTGGCATTCCCTCATGCTGGCTATCACACCTGCTACAAAAGTCCCATGGCCTAAACCTATCAGCATGAGAAGGAAACAAAGTAAGACATTAGAAGACAAACAATTTCATTGCCAAGAATTTTTACTGCTGAACATCACCTATAGCAAAAATCACAAAAATTTAACAGACTTTACAACAAACCACAAGTGCTGGGTTCAGTCCTAGTCTTTTTGAACCATATTTTGCTACCAGGTTCAGTGGGTACAGAATTTGCAGCACACTGTAGCCAGACAACCAGCTGATGAAACTTGGGTGATACATTCTCCAGTCTATCCACTCCTGATCGCTACCAATAAAATCATGACAGAAAAACAGTGTTTTAGAAAATGCAGCTCATTTCAAAGTCAATGTATTTTAATGTAGACTTCTTAAACGATTTTTATCCTGAGTCTGCAATAACCAAATTTTGTTAAGCACGAGCAATGAGACAAGAGAACATTTTTTCTCCTCTCCTCAAAAAATACTTTAGCTTTTGCTTTATTGGACTGCCCACATTATATTTTTGTACTCCAAATCTGCCTGCCCAGCAACCCTCTGGGGACAAAACTAACAGAAAGAGCTACCAAAAGCAGGTGCTGCAATGTAAAGAAATTACTATGCAAACAAAACTATGGAGGTGCACACAAGACTGAGCAATATAACCATCTACCTTGAACTCTAGAGAGATTCAATAACCAACTGACTCACTGACCCAAACTGTATGAAGTTAATAATCTCTAAAAGTACATGGTCAGGGCAAGTCAGGGTCAACGTATGAAGAAGGAACACAAACATACTGCAGAAAATAAAAAGTTCAATTATATAGAATAGAAAAACTTTACAGGAGGGTGCCAAACTCCGATCAGTTTAGGACTGCACAGGAAGGAAGGAAAATGCTGTCCCTCATCAGTATGGAAATATGTACCACTGTGAAATAGCAACATGAAAAGGAGTAGCAAAGAAAACAGCCTTGTGGGGTTTGCTCTCACTGCCACCTTCTCTGGCAATGTATTCACGGGTGCACAGTAACTTTTTGCCCTGACATTTTTCAACAGCTATGATGAAGTGTCACTTCACATATGACTCCAAGGAGACTTATGAACCACCCTCCTGGAACCTTAATACTCCCTGCTGAATTTGGTATGAGTACAAAGTGCTTGGTATACTGCAAAATTAAGCTTTAAATATTAAGATACACAGTTTTAACAGATGTTAGCAGCACAGCAGCAAGCACAAAACACACCCGTGTCAGGAATAGTTGGAAAACTGTGCAGTAACTCACCGTCATCCAAGGTCCTCTCATTAGTCCAGTTTGTTCTCTCCTTTACATTTTTGAAATGTGGATGCTTCTCACTCAGACCAGTGTCAAATACTGCTACTCTCACACCAGCACCTATTGAGAGAAAACCATTGCTTTTTCTGATTCAGCTCCATAGCAAGTCTATTCTATCAAGTTAAAAGAGAACTTTTGTTTAATGTAGTAAGCAATTTACAATCTAAATCTGTTATAGATAATAAATAAACTCATATTCCTACTCAGAAATTCAGCCAAAGATCATAAACATGAACAAATTCTCCTAAGTACAGTACACACACAAACAAGCACTCCATAAATATACAATGCATTTCAAACCAAATTATTTCTCAACCTTTACAACCTGGCACCCAGTGAGAGGTTAACACACACAAGTCAATTAGCCTCTCCTTACACTTCACTTGCTTTTCCAAGAAGATTATTGTTCTCAGGCAACAAGAAAAAGCATACCCGTGTAACCCATTTGCCAGAGGACATCTGCCTGCAAGGTCTGAGCAACCTGGCGAGGGATGGCTCGCAGCAAGCGCCTGCTCGAGTGCCGGCCCGTGGCGTGCCAGAAGCCAGAACCCAAAGAAAGACTTGCTCTTCTCAAGGGGCGGGATGACTGCCACTTCTGAGTCCACCTGGTTTCATTGCAGTGCAGCACTGGATCAGCTATGTAGAATTAGGATGAAGAAAATTAAAAACAGCATGAGGAAAACCATAATAGAATTGATTTTTATGCAAACTTAAGACATCATACTGTTACAACAGAAGTTTTAGATTATTGAGTATCCATTTTCTCTAATCAAAAACAGTAAAAGCTGATTTGTCTGCTACGGATACAGAGGTCCATATTCTCAGGTAACTGACTGCTACAAAAGAAATGTTTCTATGTTGTAGATGGAAATATACCATGCTTCAGCAAATGTATGACAAGACTGATCATTTTTATTTTAAAAGAAGAGATTTCTGTTAATTAAAGAAAAACTGCAGGGCACTTCTCGTTTGTGTAATGCTATGCTGACGGTTTGAAACAAGGCTAAGAACACTTTTCCAAAGCAGATCTCATGCAGCCACACAGAAAATAACTTACACTCCAAATACTTGAGTGACCGAAAGACCTTACGCTGAGGTGTCACACGCTTGATGTTTGGATGAACTTCCAGAGTGAGGACTCCATCCTTCTGCTTCTCGTTGATCTGAATAACTTCAAAATCGCTCGGATAGTCACTGGCCGGGTTGTTGCGAGGTACAATCCTCCAGTTCTCAATATCACTACTTTTTAGCGCACTTGAAATAAATTTACTTCGAGCTTTAGCTGTGAAGTATCCATTAAAAGCCACAATATACTCTGGAACAAGAGCACAACTTTATCAGAACTGGTGTTTAAGCAGCTTATGCACGCATTCACATTGCATAGCCTGAATTTTTCTTTTCTTTACTCAGAACAAATAATCACAATTTGAGGCACTTTTTTGTTGCTTTTACAAGTTTGCAATTTATTTCTGCACTACATAATGTGAAGGGGTGGGGGGTGTTGCATCAGGAAACCTAACAAATATGATAAAAACCTTTGAAAGGAAGGTAGAATTGTAAATATCAGGCAAAGATGAAACAATGTGAGAGAAACAAGGAAGAAGGAACAGATTTACTGTTACAAACTGATATGCCAATTCAGTGTGTTTCTTGACAGTTTCAAAGACTCTACATAGTACTGAGCTTTAGTGCAAATTACTGCCACCAACTATGACAAGCTCAGAAAACAAAGTCAGACTCAAGAGTCTAGTCCTTGACCTGCACCAGCAATTTGTCAGCAGCCTCAGCCCCAGCTCACACCACCACATTCACCCTGTGAAGGTTGTGGCCAGCTACGCACAGAAATGTCACTCCTGCCACCTTGCCTGCAAGCACCCAGGCACAGCACAACTTCACTGCAGGAATACTGAGGGTTCCTGAGGCCACACATGGATGCAGGGTCACGGTGTCCTACTGCTATCCTTTGCCATCTCAGCAGCAGCATCTGCCTCACTCTGCCTTTCATCTGCTCCCCTCACAATTATCTGCCATTTTTCCATGCAAGTATCACTTCCAAACTTTTTCTTTAACAAATGCAGAGACGTCTTGCTTCTCTCTCCCCTTCAAGGCCCATCTGTGTGGTTACATTTCATAAAAGAGCCTCAAGCATACCACTAGCCAGGTCAAAACAAACAGCTACTAAACACACCACACTTGCCCACCTGAGCCTTCACACTCCATTTTCACTTTTAACATCCTCTTGATTTCCCTCTCCCTTCTCTTGCTGGAACACTGTCTCCAGCTAAAGAACCTTTGAAAAAGTGTTCCTCTTTTCAAATATAGAGAATTTAGCAGATGATGTGCTTCTACAGAAACCCTGAATGTTACAATATCACAAACACAACAAATCAGTAACATACACATGAACATGACATGGATTTTTTTTTTTTCACTTCTTAACTCTTTATTACCATGCTCCACGACTGTCGAACTGAACTCCACTTTCAAAGTAAGGCGAGAACATCCAGGACATACGTGAGCCTCATGAGAGGAATTCCCTACTCTGGTACCAAAGTGTTTTTTGCCACAGAGTAAAATAACAACCAGAACAAGCCAGATGTTTGCAAACTTCATGGTCATAGAAGAAAATGGTTTCATTCCAAAAATTCCATATATTCAAATCACAATTTTCTTCTTCATAAACTAGTTCATTTTTGTTTCAGTAAACGTCGCTTTCACCGTGCTGATCAACTGGATATTCTTAAAGCTGGACCCAAAATAAGTAGAGATTTCATGGTCTTTTCAGGTCAAGCCTAGTGAACAGGCTCATTTCTTTCTCCGCTTCTTCTCCATTTTGCATTAAATGATTCAGTCACTCAGGATGTGGCAGCTGAGTCCTGTATTCCATTTCTGGTGGCAAAGTTAACTTCCTGGAAGAATTAGCAAAGCTGATTGCAAGCCAACCTGTAGGCAGGGCAATACAGAAGATAATTAGATGCATGTTTGTGCAACTGTATAGTCTGAAAACCACCAAAAAAAAAAGACACCTTTGGTAGGTCATTTTAGAAATAATAAGGGAAAAAGTTCCTCATATTTCATTTAACAATTTTTCACCAACACTCAAGTCCTTCCCTTGCTCCAACCAGAGCACACGTGAAACACTCGGGTATTAACCTGACAACAAAATAGGCAAGAATGACCACCAAACCCGACCACACTTTGTGTAAGCGGAGCAAAGAGCTAAAAATAGCATGCAAGTCCCACGGCAGGGAGGAAGTGCAAAATAAAATACTAACATTGATAAAAGTGTCCATGGACACTTAAAAAAGCATTCTTTCTTTCCAATGAGAAATATGGCAAATAGAAATGCTGCTACGGAACATTATCTTACACACGGAGAATCAGATTCAAACTCTATGCCAAAGCCAGGTAAGGACAAGAGGTACCAGAGGAGGCAAAGTTGCAGTGACTGTGCTTGAAAATCTGCATGAAAATCATGCATCTTCAAAATTTTTTTGAGCTGGGGTGTGTGTTACTAAAAACACGGGCACTTGAGAAAATAAGAATTGATTACAGCATGTAACAATGTGAAGTTAAAGGAAGGTGCTGAAAGTGTTTTCCACATGGAGGGACAGCCTCTTCCCCTTATGTTCCAAAGTGCATAATATACTCAAGAGAAACTGCAATGCTAGTATTCTCTTGAATTCCAAACACTCAACCAGCAACTGAGAAATAAAAGGCCATTAAAAGATAAGGAAAGAGAAACATTTACGTCTGGTTTGTCACACTACCTGGAGAAGCAGAACAGAACTGTACATTGCAGCTGTGACCAGGACTGGAAAGTAGGAGACTTATTAGGGGATTCACATGATTTAGGGGAATGATGGCCTGACCTCACAGCACAACAACAGATGAATCGAGTCTGAATGCCACAGCTATTACTTCACTTCTATTTAACTTTATTTAGCATTATCGAGTATTTTTTTGTAACAGGGACAGACATTCCCTCTATTTTTATTTGACTGACAACACCATGACGGACTAGGAACTGCTTGTGATTATAAAGTTTCTCTTTCATTCCTAACTCAACATAGTTACAGTGCAGTGACCCCTGGCCTTGGCTGAGCTCTGCCTGACTTACCACTTCATCGGTTAATAATCCCTATAGCAATAAAATAAAACAACCACACAAATGAGCAAAATAAACACCCTTATGGCTGATAACAGGTTGTACGTAAGGACGATAACGAAGTATGATGGACACTAAGAGCAAAGGAGCAGCACGCCCGTAGGTTTATTCTGTTTAACACCCATACCGTGAGAGGCTGGACGGGACTCACACTTGCCCCCTTGCCCCCGCGCTCGGAGTCGCTCTCTGCCTCTCCCGAAGCGAGGGCACCCCATCCCGAGGACTGGGCACGCCGCAAGGATCGCCGGATGCGAGAGCCCCGGCGAGCATCAGCTGCAGTGCAGCAGCACCGTGCCGTCCGGGGAGCTCTGCCGGTGCCACAGGCGAGCCCAGCGAGCCCGTGCCCGGTACCGCCCCGGCCGGACTAAAGCCGCAGAGAGCGCGGCCGGGCACCGTGCGGGGCAGCGCCGCCGCTCCCGGCCCGGGCAGGGCGGAGGTGAAGTGACAGCCGGCCGGGAGCGCCCCGCGCCGCGGCGGCGGGCGAAGCAGCCCCGGANGGGCGGCGGAAGAGGCGTCCGGGAGTGCCGCTATCCCACAGGGAATAGCGCCGGCAGGGGCGGCCTGGGGGATGCGGCAGCCTCACCATGATCACGCTGCATTTAAGCGCTTGCCCAAATTAAATGTATGGGTTTAAAGCCCCTTTGCCAGCGAGTGAAAGGCGTTGTTGGCAACACAAGTTTTGTCCTGCACAATTGAAGCAAACGGCTTTGAGCGCCAGCCGAGGTTGGCGTCAGCTGTGGACAGACCCCTGTCATGGGTCCCCGACCCTGATACCCGCCCCAGCTCCTCCCTATCTTCCCCACAACTTAATAGCTGTCGTTTTGAATGACTTGATTTTTTTCGGGTCCCATTTCTGATGGATTTGGAGGAGCCTCAAATTCTCTCAACTTTACAAATGGACATCATGCAGCACCATGTGAGAGACGGTCACTTATTGTCAGAGATAACACTGTACCTGCTCCTACCCAGTTATCTCAATGAGAAAGTGAATAGAGATTAACATCAAGAACATCAGCACTTTGTCATAAAGGAAAGCAGCAGAGGAGCTATTTAATACAAGGATACAGAGAGGATCCACACTTCTGTTGTCTAGGTTACGTAGCTTGCTTAACAAGGTATGGATAAGTTACAGTAAGTCCTCCGAGGTTCATTAAACATTTTTGCAGCACTCTGATCAGAATTGTCACGTGGGACATCGAGCTACTCCTATTTCGCTTTGGCTGCCAAAGCTTGCTTGCGTAGAATTCTGCTCACATACAGTGCAAGCCATGCCCACATCCATTCAGGCAGGCACTCACTCAGCACGAGCTGTGGAGAGGCACAGGGAGACAAGAGAACAGGAAAAAAATTAAATGAAGGGACAGATTAAGATATATTCCATTAAAGTAAAAAAACAGTTTCTCAAATCACTACTAATGCAAGGCAAAAAGTGCTTGAATATCATCAACTAAGACTTAAATTCAACCCCTTGGATGGAAGCAGATATATTTAGCTGTTTCTGAAGTAGTGCCCACAGATGAGCAGTAAAGTTCTGCATATAAATCCTGAATTCTGATTTAGTCAAGTTCACAACAGCAATTCTGCCCACTTCCTTTAATTGCCACATCTTGCCAGAATCCATCCCATGTCTTTTATGCCTTTTGGACTAATCCCCACTTTTTCACTTCCATCTACTCAACCCAGTGCTATAGGAAGCCACTAGGTAGGATACATGAGATGTGACCAACGTGCATAAAACAGTCTGCCCCCAGAAATGAAAACCGTAACAAGTGGAGGACCTGCTTCCAGGTAGCTTAGAACAAAAATACAGGGTTTTTTTCCTGCTATTATTCCATCCTTCCTACCCACTCTTCCCCAAAACACAAATACGCTCAATATATTAAGACTGAAAAAGGCTATTTGTGTTTATAGAACACAGTGGAACACTTGCCCAGTCAGCAACGCCCCAAGAGAAATGAGATACTCTGCTTTTCAGTAAAAAAGTTGTCTCTTTCCCATATTTGCTGCGCATTTCAAGGGAGAATTAGATTCACTCTCTGATCATAAAAATAAGCACGCTCAAGCATAAAGTTTCTAAAGCAGAACTAGTGAGAAAACACGGCACAATGGCTTTAAGTCTACAGTATATATTACACTTTTTCAGAAAGAGCGTAGTTTTCATTCAGACTCCTAAGAAAGTAAACAGCTGATTTACTTCTACTGACAAACATGAAATCGTTTAATGAATTCCATTACCTGTATTGCATGCTTCCAGTAACCAGTGGTCCTTGTGGATAACCCAAGAGTAGAAACAGCATGACTTGCATATTCTTCAGCAGGAGGAAAAAAGATAGATGTCTTTGACAAAGCGGTGCTGAATGCTACCATTTTTGTAGTAGTTATAAGTGGTATTAGACTCTGAACAAAAATTCCTTTAGAGGCATACTCATAGTGTAGTGCTCTACTGAAATAGTCCATATAGCTCTAGAAAGACAAAAGCAGAAAGTGACTTTTTTTCCTTTTTTTTTAAACAATGAAATCTCGGGGCAAAGTTTTATTAAAATTACAGGAAAGTTTTAACATATTTTATACACCAGCTCAATAAATAAAAATTAATAAATAGTAAAAAATATGAATTTCTGAAGTATTATCAACATTTCTGCATGTTGTTATTTGCTATAAACCTGCCATGTTACAGTAACTTGCAGGACAAAGTGACTGCTTAACACAATCTGACAATTTCTGCTTAAAAATAATACAAAAACATTTATTTCATCCAAAACAAACACCTTGTTTGGTATGGGGGCATTGCTAGGACACTCTACAGCCAGCTCTACCTACTACTGTCAGAAGGAGAAAATAAAGTCCCATTCTTTAATACAGATGAATTTTGCATTCAACTGTCTTCTCCAGAAGCCAGGTTAGTTATTTCCTGGGACTCTTATGCAAAAGGATTCATTTGTTAATGGGTATCTGCATTACCTCTTTTAGTTCATTTTACTTTTACAGAACAGGAAAAGCACAAGCCTGGCAAGTGGGACTGCTGGAATCAGACCGAAAAATGAGCTTGGCTCAGTCTTATCAGGGCAGCAACACTGACACCTTCCCCGCTGAAGCTACTGCTGTGCCACACAACCAGTTCTCCCCGAGAAAGAGCATTTTAGACTCAGCTTGTGAGCAGACATCTTTCTGCTCCCAAACAGCCTTGCAAAAGGTTTTCGTAACAGTTTGTTGGGAAAGCATCTTGTACAAATGTTCTTACAGCTGCTTTAGGAAAATTAAAGTAACTACTTCAAGCACTATTCACTGTTACTGCACAAAGAGGCTTAGGATGTTACAGCAGCTTGTTCTCACTTGTGTATTCTGAGGCCAGTCTTAAAGCTGGATTGCTGAGCTAGGATTTGGATTAATTATCTCAGCTACATGATGAAACTTTGGTACATTTGTGTTTCTTCTTTTACATTCAAGCCTTTTAATTGTTTTCATTCAGAGTGCAGTTCTACATACACTTTGCATAATGAAAGGGGCAGATACTCTGCACAGAACAGTCATCTTGAACCAGTTTCCACAATGAAGGAAGTCTGCAAGGAGTTTACAGCTTGGGGTAGTAAGAGCTGGTTTTGCTCCAGGCCAAAGGAAATACAAGAGCTATGTGACAAGCAACTCTACAACAGAGGGCAGCCACAGACAGCTGGGAGCAGTAACCACTTGTGTTTAGACACTGCATCTACGTGAGATCCTTCCACAATCCCAGTGTAAATCCACCATCACCATTAGCATTCATTCTTCCAGCATCACCCAGCTGCCCCATCCTATTCATTACTGGCTGGATCTCTTCAGGAAGGACAATTATGGGGGAGTTCTTTTCACTTGTCCCCCAATATGGCACAACACTCCTTGGTATTACATGTAGCAGTGGCTTGATTTGGCCACACTCCTTGCCACAGTGGTGGCTTGAACATGAGTATAGCCCTTTTCGCTACCAAATACTGGTATGCAAGAGGCTTGAAGTATGTGCACAGTTCAGCCGAAGAAGAGAGAGATGAAATTCTTGACCCTTTCTACAGGGCCCACAGAACTGCCTCTCTGCTTTGTGCATCTGAGAAAGGCAACATTTCTCCTAGAATGACTGTTAAGCCACAGTTCACACAAAGTCCAAGAGCACTGACTCTGGTTCAAAGCCCAGCACTGGTGAGGATGAAGAGTTTACTGCAAAACACATGTATCATTCACCTCCAATATGTAAACAAATCCCTAGAAAACATTCAAATATTTTGACATCCTTGCTGAATGTGTTACAAATACCCCTCATAACAACCAACCTATAATGTATTTTCCAGTGCATGATTTATCACTACACCCCAACTTACTTTAGAGGCTCCATAGACTGTCAACATCGGTGTTGGCTGACAACAGACTGCCGAAGAAAGGTTCACAATTGCCCCTTTCTTCTTCTTTACCATGCCTGGCAGCACGATATGTGTCATCATGGTAGCAGAAGCAATATTTACATTGATCAAGTCCCATAGCACATCCTCAGACAGATTAGTAAAATAGTCTGTGTAGGCATAACATATTCCTACATTATTCACCAAAATCCCAATTTCCCTGTCTTTCAGAGCCTCCTTAATGGCTGGGTAAAGCTCACGGCCCTTGCTGAAATCAGCTACTATGAAATCTGTTTCCACTTTATAGGTTTCAGATATGCTTCTGGATATAGCCTCCAGTTTGTCTTTGTTTCGGCTGACTAAGATGATGCTGACACCACGCTTTGCCAGTTCTTCAGCATATGCCTTCCCAATACCATCTGTGCTACCTGCAAGAGAAAACAGCAACAGAACACACAACTGAAAAACAGAGCAACACCAGCCTTCTACTTTGACAGTTCTTTCAATTATAGCTTTATTCTTTTTTCTGAGATCATGTGGCACTGAATATATTGAATTCAAAGACACAACAGTAAAGACAACACTACCAACCACCTTCTGCAATTCCCCTCATAAAAGTTTTATATTTTCTATGACAACAAAAGAGAGCTCAAAGACGAACCTTAATGAAAGGCAGGATGTCAGAGGTACAAGACTCAAACCCAGTTTAAGAACTAGAGCTCATATGAACATCTCATAGCAAAAAAAGGATCTTGTCTACATCTGTCTACCTTTGCAGGTGTTCAAGATGTACCTTGCAAATTTGGGCAACAATTGCTATGACTCTTTCTCAGCAGTCAGTCAACCCAGCTAACCCATCTCCTGAGGAATTAATTTATAAAGGCAATGAACAACAGCCACTGCTCAGGCAGATTAACCAGCAACCAGAGATAACACAGGCCCCCAGCTTGTGACATAAAGCTCACCCAGCGGCACAAGCTACCAAGTTTCACAGTTCAGGCACAGTATGTTACATAAACACAAACAAATTCACCACTTCATCTCTTACCAGTGACCACGGCCCATTTTCCATACTTCTTGACGAGATCAATCTCCCCACTCAGCTTTGGAATAACATGCAGCCTGAGCGCACTGTAAGTGTTGAACGCCACAGACACACACTTTCGGACTGTGTACCAAGCTCCAACAATAGCCAGGGCTTCTATGTAGAAACTGCAAGAGCGACTGATTTCTCTGTACAAGAGGGAGAATCGATCCACTGCAGCCATGGTGATCACAAGCCTGAAAACAAAAAAGGCACAGGCAATTACAATTGCCTCTTGGGCCATGTAAACTTTTCAGACTGTACGGATAACCTTTGAGATTCAGCATGTTAGTTTGAGCACCGTTTTGATGCAGAAAAGCCACAAGTCAGTCTGCTAAAATTTGGGTATCACCTACCATCATCCTCGCTGGTTTAGGTACCGTTTAGCCCTTTTCCTAGGGTTGAGCTATTAATCAGTTATACTGCAATAACAACAATCAACCATTCTGTAAATAAAACAATTCAAGCAGAAGCTGAACAGGTGAAAACCAGTTTTGGAAGATGAAGAGCTACCTACAAGAGAGGCAAGGATAACCAGCACGAGGGAGCTGAGACACAAAGAAACGACGGGCTCTTTCAAGGACAAAAAGCTACATGAGAGACAAAGCAGGCTCAGAGACGGAACGTCAGTCCCCATCGCTGTCAAAAGCACCGCATCTGCCACTATCCTCGAACCAAGGCACGGTGCAGCAAAACTGGCAAATAGCACACTGCGCTTGCTGGGCATTACACGGCTTTTACTAGTTAATACATTTTTTAAACGAGCACAATCCTTCCTCTCCTCGGCAGGACCCGATGTGGCGCCCGGCACCGCCACCCCCCGCCCGCCCCTCGCCCAGGGCGGGACAGGGGGCTCCGGGCGCCCCCTCTCCGCGCAGCCCCAGCGAACTGGCCCGGCGCCTCGGCCTCTCGCCCAGCCCCGGCCCGGGGCCCTCCCTGTCCCGGGCTGTCCCGGACAGACCCCACCGCCGCCGCGGCCGCGGCCNGGGCGTGCGCGCGGCGTCGCCATGGCCACGGCTGATGCGGCTGAGGCGGCTCCGCCGGCTCCGCTCCGTCCCTCGCTTGCCGCCGACTAAAGCCTGTGGACATTTTGTCTGAAAAAGTCAGAGCGTAAATCCCGTACCGGTTCGGGGGATGTTAGAATGCAGGCGGCGCCCGCTGGAGACCTGGGCAGCGGCCGCGGAGGGGAGGTCCCGGCGCCGGAGGCGTTAGAGGTGCCGCTGGGCGACACCGGGAGCGGAGGTGCCCGCACGGAGCGTGAGAGCAGCGCTGTGAGCGCAGGTGAGCCCCTCCGGCTCGCTCGCCAGCACACAAAGCCTGCACATCACGGCTGCTCATACTTACCTGGATGCAAATACGAGTGTGTGCTTTCTCCCAGCAAAGTCACTGGAAATCCTGACATAACTGAGGCATACTCAATTGCTATCTTCCTGTGACCTTTTTTCCTTTCCCTATATTTCTTTATTTTCCTGTTGCTGGAGAGAGATTTTTTCCAGTGTTGTAATCGCACAGCTGGCCTGACCTCTAAATCACAGAGTCACAGGGTGGGTCAGATTTGAAGGGACCATAGCAGGTCATTGGTCCGAGCTCCCTGCTCAAGCAGGGTTATCCCAGAGCACATGGCACAGGATTGTGTCCAGATGCTTCTGGAATGTCTCCAGTGAGGGAGACGCCATGCCTTCTCTGGGCAACCAGTTCCAGTGCACGGTCACCCGCACAGTAAGGAAGTTCTTTATGTTCAGGTGGAAGCTCTGTGTATCAGTTTCAGCCCACGGCCTCTTGTGTTACTAAATATGTCTGATTATTATGTTTTAACTGTGGTCATATTTAAGTAAGCTGGCACAAGCATCTTGTTTGCACTTGCTCTTTAAATGTATGGACTACAAGTGCAAGTAGAAAGTCCAGGGCAAGTATCTGAAGAGAGAAATACTGAAATTGCAATTAATCAAAGGCAGTGTAAAGACATCTTCCAAGGAGCACAGAAGGGTAAATTTGTAGAAGGGCTAGACTTACAGTGCTTGGGATGACTCTGATACACCATTGCTGTAGTCTCTTTACAGTAAACTCAAATTGATGTTAATTAAATGTAATGTATATATAATGTCTAACACCATAAGAACATTGGTGTCAGTACTTTGGTGTCACTGTACATTATAATAATCTTAAGAATAATGAGTACTGTCTGACTTCCAGATCTAAAAAAAATAAAATATGCAGATTTCAACAGTTCAGTTGCTACTACTTATTTTATGATGCTGTGTAAAAAAGTTAAGTTCCATTAAAAATGTCAGCAGAAATCTTGGTTAAAACACTCTCTTCTTGAAATTCATATTCAAGTGCTCTTCACTATTTCTCTAAAGTAATTGGCAACATGACATCTTTTCCCTACGCTTGCTGTTAAATTGCAACTCATTTTCTTATTTATAAAGCTGTTAAAACTCAAGAGAAAGAAGTCAACTGTATGTCCAGAGCAGATCAACAGAATGAAGAAAAATCAGGTATTGATCAGAAGTCTGGAACCAGCTCATCCAGTCAAAGGACAGAAGAAAAGAGAGGCTCTGTCAGGTAATATATTGTTTGTGGATGTGTTGGCATCATCAGGAGTTTTGCTATTCTGTGTGTTTGTCTCAGTTCTGGAGAACAATTTTGAAGATGCACTTAAGAATCACGGATAAATCAGGTATTAGTGGTGTTTCCAGCATCTGTACAAATGTTTGGTTTTTATGGCCGCAGTAGCAAACTACATTCTGACCACATGATGAAATCATTTAATGGATCTGGAGAAAATTGTGCAGACTCCTGTGGAAGTCATTTGCCAGTAGATTTAACCATTTCTCTGCATCAGTTCAGACAAGGCATTGTGTTAATTCCTAGGGCATTCTCAGCCAGCCAACAGCTGTATATCAAAACTTTCTTGAGTGCTATTTTGGAGTCAGCATTTCAATAAAATATTGGGTTGATTACTATTGATTTTTCTAGTCTAAGAAAAATGTTTCATTTTGGCTCTGCCACCAAAGATCCTGTACCAAAGCAACAAGGAACAGAGGAAAGAATTGGAGAGGAAGCTAACACTGGAACCAGAAGCTAACGTAGAATCATGCTGCCCTTTTCCAAGAAGATGGACTCTCTAATTCCCTGCCCATTTGCCTATGAATTCTCTGTTTTTTAGCAGAAGGGCCTGGTAACTTGCTTTAAAGGTAGAAATGAAAAGCCACACTAAAAAAACCCTTTTTTTTAAACTTGGAATATAATTTTGAAAGTTGTAGCTATTTCTCTTGCATGAAAGAACTATTAATTGTGTTGCATTCAAATCTGTAAGGAAACAAAAGATTTCAGAATGTGCACTGAAATACATTTTTTATTTTGCTTCTGCTTCCTGTACTATTTTAGAATGACAAAAAAGATTCTGCTAGACATCTGTAAACAGCAGAAATTATACTGGACCCCGTACTTAAACGATACACTGTACTTGCATTATAAAGGTAAGATGTGGACATGACTGCCTAGCTTGATCATTGTAAGTAGCATTTTAGCAGAGATTCTATTTCATGTCTCTCTGAAGTAAGGTATCTAGTCATTCTTCTAAATTAGAAACACAATTTTATGTAATACTAGATTTGGGAAACAAAAGGAGTCAATATGAAGGTAGAAAAGTAAACTGATTGTACATCTAACTCACTTTGTGGAGCCATTCAAAGGATCAATAGGACATATTTTTGGTTTCTTTTCCTGAAACAGGAGTCTCTGAGAAATGTCTTAAAATACTGGCCTGGGTTGCATTCAGAGGAAAATATATGTATTTTTCCTTAAATTGTTTGTATAAAGAGCTTTTTCCAGCTTTTGGAACTTTTTTTACTGCCAAATAAAAATGGTCAAGAAGAAAATAAACAGTAAAGACTTGCTGCATGTTTGAAAACACGATTGAAAGAAAAAAAAAATGTTAGAATGAACATTACTCATCCTCTCGTGATCTCTGAGCAGGTTTTTGCGTGATGCAGTTACCTGGTCCAAGTTAGCCTAAGAATTCTTCCAGATAAATAGGATATGGTACCTTCTACATTCGGCCTTGGTTTTGCTATGTATTATTTAGCATCTAAAAGGCTGCTGAGATACAGACCACAATAGGTACCAACCTGGTTTTGCCCTTTATGGGCCAGAAGCAGTACCATGAATTCAGTGGAGATATTGGCAGTAACTTCAGTACGAGTGTTCTCTCAGGCTGTTTCAGCAGCTCTGGTTTAATGGAATTTTCTCTTCCAAAGAGCCATTTTCAGCCAACGCCATTTCATTTTAAAACATCTTTTTTTCTCTGCAGGATTTGACCGACTGGAGAATCTTGAAGAATATACTGGACTGAAGTGTTTGTGGCTGCAATGCAATGGTTTAAGAAAAATTGAGAATTTGGAGGCTCAGACAGAGTTGCGTTGCCTCTACTTGCAACTCAATTTAATTGAGAAAATTGAAAACCTCGAACCCTTACAAAAGCTGGATTCCCTCAATATCAGTAACAACTACATTAGGACCATTGAGAATCTCTGTAAGAACTGTTGGTGCAACATGTTTTACTCTCTGGCAAGCCTGTATTTCCTAAGCTCTGGCTAAGCTTTTATTAGTGGCACTAGTTTCAAGGGCTTTTTTTATTTGTGTTAGAATTTTGCACAATATCCATACCAAAGCCCACAGGGCTTCTGTGGAGGAGCAAAACCTATGCTGAGAAACAGCAAATACATAGGAACTACTTTCACATGGATACCTAGGATAATTAAGTAGTTTTTCCTCACTTCTTAATACCATCTCATTATCTGTGTTGCAGACAGGCTGACAATCCAGTTTTCACCATTTACTTTACAGTTAAGATGTGCTTTGGCAGTTGCAGACACAATTACCAAATCTTTTATATCTGCTAAAAGATTGATTCTGTATTCAGCAGAAAATAAAAAACAATTTCTCTACATTACTACTTGCATACACTGGAGAATTTTGAAACATAAGCTCTTGCTTTTGTGTAACTGATTGGTTTGAAATGTGAATTTAAAACAACCACCATCCTAAAACCAAGCAGCTGTTTTCCCCTGGGGCGAAGAAAGCAGCTTTGGAGGCCTAACCAAAAAGTATATTTAGCAGAATAACAAATCTAGAAAAAAGCTCCAAATTCAATATAAACTATTAGTTTGACAATGCAGTTTTTTACTTGCTCCAAAAACCCTCTGTGAAGCAACAATTCCTACCCTTCCTTTCATTGTACTGTTCTTGTCTGGCAGCTTGTCTGAAAGTCCTGCAGACTCTGCAGATCGCTCACAATAAGTTACGAACAGTGGAAGACATCCAGCACTTGCAAGAATGCCCAAGTATTTCAGTTCTTGATCTTTCCCACAACAGTCTAAGTGATCCGAGTATTGTAGCTATTCTGGAGACCATGCCTAATCTGGTAAGCCAAAAATAGCTGAGGGTTTGTGTCATGTGTAGGTAAACCCCATTAAGTGGCTTTGTTGGGTAGTTCAGTGCACAGTAGGTATCAGTCTAAAAGAAACGTTAGTAAACATTATTTTGTTTCTGGTAGATCACCTGTAACACCTTGGATGTTTTATTCATTTCTTGCTTTTGAAATGACAGGGAAAGTACGTATCCAGGCTGGGGTTTTTGCTACTCAAGCTTAAAAATTGTTTCCCTTGTTTCTCTAGCATGTGCTGAATTTGATGGGAAACGAGGTGATAAAGAAAATTGCTAATTATAGAAAAACACTCACTGTTCGACTAAAACAGCTGACCTATCTGGATGACAGACCAGTTTTCCCAAAGGATAGGTAAGAAACACAGCCATCTTCCTTACACAGCAATAAGAATCAAGTGCTAACAATCACTCATCCATTTTTTGTCAATACTGTCATGGAAGGAAAAGAAGACTGACCAGTATAATTTATTGAAGGTGGGTGATTTTGAGGAGAAGAGTATTGTACTACAGAGTTCTACATCTAAAATAGCTAGAAAAAAGCAATGTACTTTTTCACAAAATAATTCTTGAACAGAATTGTCTTACACCAGGTCTGTAGACCAGAGGCAAATCCTGATTTCAGCAGAAACTGATTGGGTGTCTGGATCAGACCGACCTCTGGTGGTGTAATCACCAATCAGCATTTGGATATCTTTGTTTCTTTTGTTTCAGTTCCACGTACAAGATGAGGTAAACACGCATCCCTGTTGCATAAGGGATTGTCACTGCTATCTGCGTTTTTCTCTTGCAGCTATTTTGTGCTGTTGCAAGCTATTTTAAATGTCTCTCTCATTGCAAAGATGGACTTACATAGCTGTGTTACAGTGAGCTTTTGTGTTTTCATTAGAGCCTGTGCAGAAGCCTGGGCTGTTGGAGGGCTTGAAGCTGAGAAAGCAGAAAGGGAAAAATGGGAAACCAGAGAGAGAAAAAAAATCCAAGATAGCATTGATGCGTTAGCAACAATTAGGCAAAGAGCAGAGGAAAAGAGGAGACAAAAGTGCATGGAAGGAGGTGCAACAGATACCCTAGAAGGTTTGTGCTAACTGTTCTGGAAGATGTTTGTAACCACTTCAGTTTGAATGTGCAGAGGAGTCTTTATCTGATACATCTTTGGGTTGACTAACAAGTAAAACTTTTTCTTCAAGCAACTGGATTGCACAATGGAGAGGGTAACCAGCACTTGTTGCCGATCCATCAAAATCCTCAAGGATGTATTTAAATATGTAGTCACTTGTGAGCCTTTTCAAAGTATTAGAAATACCAGACAATATGCTTTTGATGCATATTTTAGCCCAATGTAGTAGTGCTTGGATATTTAAAATGAGCAGTGGTAGATTAGCTCAGCAATTTTAATGAAATTATTTCTTCTGTAGGAGCACCTGTAAATTCACAAGATGATGATGGAAATTCTAATACATCGGAGACTTCAAATAGATCAGAAGAAGAAGCTCAAGAAAAGGCTGAGAAATTTAAACAGGGTTTTGATGTTCGTGATGAAGTGATAACACTTCTACCAAATAGAGGAGATAACAGAGATTTCACATCTGGAACTACACCTGATGAAGTTCAAGATGATGCACAGGAACCAGACTCTTACAAATGCGCAAATGTCAACGAGGAGACAGATGGTAACGTACACAGTGAAGAGCCAAACTAAACTGAACATGCAGACAGGATGAGCCAACCTGTCTTAGTGTAGCACTGCCTCTGCTGTGGCTCAAGCCAACTACTCCATACATAAGAACATTCCATTAGATTTCCACAGTGATTAGGTGAAATCAAGCAGTACTGGGTAAAATATTCTTTAAATACAACAAACAGTAAAATTCTGAAGGCTTAACTTGCAACTTCTGCAACTTAAAGGTGGAACTCCACTTCTCAAACGTGCCAGGTTTAGTGAAAGGCTAGGAGAGTTTGCAGACTTCCCTTGCTCCCACATAAACTGGGCAGTGTCTGCCAACAGAAGCTGGTCATCGCTCTAGAGATGGTTTTGTAACTTCACGCATGGAGAAGTGCTTTTATAGACTTGTAGAACACATTATTGCAAAATGCAAATATTAATTTATACAATATAAGAGAGACCCAGAATATCATGGAAAGACAAAGCACTGGGTTGAGCTGTGAATTTTGCAGTGGTAGTCAGTCCCCAGCAGTCTGGTTCTGCAGTGCTTGCTGTTGCAATATAGACATTTTGTATTCAGTTAGTTCTCTGCAACTGACTATTAATTATTCTTTAGATCTACCAGGACAGGAGGCAGCCACTGACAAGGCCATGCTTCCTGAGAGGGAGGAATATGCTGAAATGGAACAGTTCAAACTGGAGACACTGGAGAAACTTTCTCTTGATGTATGTATTGGAGTCAGACTTTGAGAAGTTCACATGTGGGTATTGTCTTCTGCAAGTTAATTCTTGTAATGTTCTGGCTAATAAAACTACATGGGCAGGTTTTTAAGGAAGGTCTGCTGTTAGGAAAAATAAAAAGAAAGAAAAATAAACCCCCAAAAAGTAAAGTTGCAGGGGTATTCTCTCTAGCGGAACGTATATAAAGAATGCTTCCAAAGTTTATTTTGTCCTTAAATTTCTCATCCTATAAATCCTTTTGCCCTGTAAATCACCTGAAGTTGACCTTCTATCTTTGTGATTTCTCTGGAGAAGCTTATGAGGGCTCTCATTTAAAAACAGGAATCACAGCAAAAAGAATCTAGTAGACACATTTGTCCTCTTAATCAACACTCAAGTGAAATATGAACTATTGCAGGAAAAGCATAGGGAAGAAATAGCACCCCCATTTTTGTAAATGTCACCCAGCAGTATTAGATACTATTAATTAATTCTCAAAATAGAACTCTGGTCTCTTCCAAGAAAAGCAGAATGTACATTATTCAGATATATAATAAGTGATTGACATTTGTAGTATGGTCTTCTATTATCTAAAATTTCTAACTAATGCAACATTTAAACATGTTTACCATATTAACCATGAGAAGGACATAGATACCACTGAAAAATATGTAGTGACACTGTAGGTACCCACAATGTGAAGATCTCCTTGATTCAGTGTTTGTTTTTCCCTTGATGCTCTATGGCACCATAGGAAGCTCCTTTGCACAAACCTTAAGGCAGTATAAAAGTAACTCTTAAGCACACATCTGTGGGGTTTCTTTAGAGATGTAAAATGTGGGACTATTTTAATTCTACAGAAGGAAAACCAAACCCAAATCACACACTAATGCACATTTCAGTTTTCTATGCTACTTGTTCTCCAATGACATTTAGTAATAGAAAGACTCGCTCTCAACAGCCTCCAGTACTTACCCTATTGCAGATATTCCAAAGAATCTCAGTGCTGACATAGCAGGGAATGGCTGGGAAGATGCCAATGGTGAGAAGCTCTGGAGCAGCACTCTTGTCTTTATTAATACCCTGAGTCTGTAGATGGTCTCAGGAGGAATATAAGGGAGAAGAGCGGAAGAGGATTTGCCATGGGTGGTTATAACATCCCTGTGTCAAGCAGAAACAAGCTCTGGTTGCTGCACATGCCTTGGCAGTGTGGGAACCAAATTCCCATGTACCTAAACTAGATTAACTTGTAGCAAGTGATGGCTTGATCTGCAAATGCACCCTGATGACTGAAGCAAGACTAACAGCTATTTCATCTCCCTATTGACAACAAACTCCACATTAGTGTCAGATCTTAATTTGTACATTTTTAATGCAATTCTTAAAAAACTCTGTGACTTCTGGACATGCTGCACTAGCTGCAACCATATCAGGAAGGAGAAATCTCCTTTCTTGATTTTAATTCTGTAATAATCTTCACCACACAAGACAGTACAGAATAGATATTCCTGATGCTACCACACCAAGCAGTCTGCTACAAAGTTATTAAGTGCTAAAAATATCTAAAAACAAAAGGAGAAGCTTATCCCACTATTGACCTACACTAAAAAAAATGGCAAAAAGGTACTGATTTTGCATTCCCACCTTCTCTGTTTCCTTTCGTGTCAGCACATGATAGTTGTCTGAGATAGTATTTTCTAATGGAAAGCTGAAATTATCGGACCTGTCTGAGGAAGAACAGTTCTCAGCAAGTTTGCAGTTCTGTATCTTAATTATGAGGCATTCACTGTAAAATATTGTTTTATTAGGTGTATTTAGGTTAGCAGAGTTTTTTGATATGCAGTTTCATGAAGACTGCAGGTCTGGATTTGGCACTTACCCATAAAGATGGGTTGCAGTTGGGATTGAGTCTATTGCATAGATAGGAAACAGCTAAGAGGATAAACCATGTTTGCTTTTAAAATCCTGGTAATGCCTTACTCTTTGTCCTGCTCTCCTTCATAATCACACAGCATAGTAAACAGCATTCAGTCTGGTATTAGGGCTATTGCTTTCCCATTTCTGTTTCTGGAGACACATGAATTTTCCCTTTCCCACATGTGCTTAACAGCAAACTGTCCCCGCAAGAGGATGGCAGTGGGGTCCTGCTGGCTGTGGCTTCATACCCTGATGAGTATTGCTTTGAAGAAGTTGTCCAGTGAGCCAGAAATGTCGTTCTTCATGGGTAACAGTAGCTCTTTCCACTGATTATTGTGATTGTTTACAGGAACTGCCTGATTTAGAAGATGTAGTTGTGAGTGAGTTTCCCCCAGAAGAGGAAATCCTTGTTCAAAAGGTAACATTTTCATTAATTCCAGTAATGGAGCTTCCCTAAACACATTTACAAAGGTTTTGCAAAATGAGGATAATCTAAGTTGTAAAATGCTGGTTTAGGAGGTGCAATCATTTATGCATTTACAAACTAAAATGGATGATTTCAGCAGTTCATACCTACATGTAAATCTTTCTTGTTTAAATCTGATTTTTTTATATTCTTGTGTAGCAAAAATAGAATAAAAACTTATTATTAGCAATACAACAGTTACATAAGTTTAATTTCTTAATAGGATGTAGTGTTATACTGAAGATTAGTCGTAAAATATACTCTACCAGTACTAATATGCTGCTGAATAAAATCTGACTTTTCAACTGAAATCACAGAGAAATTGAAACTCCCCTCTACTCCAGGCCAGTCCTTGTCCACCTTAGTGTTTTGCTTTGCTCAAACTAATCTTTTAGGCACAAGCCTGTAAGAAGAAATAAAAGAGAAAAAAAGAAGACATCAAAGTTTAAAAGCAGAGTTTTGATTTTCATGTGTATCGTAGAATCATACTGGCCTTGCTGGAAACAGAGGCTGGTACAGTACATGTTCTTACAGGTCTTTCCAAGATAATGCCAGCTATTCCTACAGTCAGCATAAGGCATGGAATTGATTTGCCCTTTTGATCACAGATTCATAACAGGGTTGCAAAATGTCTTGGCTAACAAAGCCTCCAATTAAAAGAAGACAAGGAAGGAGGATTAGGGAAGGAGGATGTTAGCAGCTGTCCTGCTCCAAAGGGTCCTCGGTTCTCAGCTGAAGACAGATAAAGATGTTGGTCAGGTTCCTCTGTTTGGAGTAAAATATTAGAACAGAGCCCACACATTGCTGAATTGCTGAAATAACTGCTCTTTTTATGAACTGTTAATTAGTTTATGGTCAGTTCATTGCTGATGCCTGAGAAATTGCTAAGATTCATTCACAAAGCAGCAGAGGTATGGGTGAAGCATATATTCCAAATATTTTATGAGAACAGCACATTAAAGCTGACAACTGTTACATGGGTCCAAGAGATATTTACCCATCCTTTAGCTTTTGTATCTAAGAATATTTTTTCAATTACATTTCTACCTTTACAGCAGGACTATCACCCAAAGATTGAAATAATTTCTGAAGTGACAAATGACAGCAGTCCTGCATTAGAGGAAAACAATAAAAGCATGCTTGAGAATTCAGTAGAAGAAGTTCCAACAGCAATTTTTTCAAATGTATGTCAGAACCATAAAGAGCATGAAAAGGAGCACTTGAGACCCCTTCTCAAAAGTTTCTTTACAGAGCCTGATAATTCAGAAAGATACCTGGAGATCAAAGATAAAGAGGTAGCCCCTTTGAAACCTCTGATACAAGAGGTAATCACTGAGCCCAAGGATCATCTTCTGTTGTCACCAGTCTGTCATCAATCAGATGACCCAAGCTTGTGGGAAGAGGATGGTAAGATTACAGTGACATTATTAATCACAGTGAAAACGGGGGTGGCACGGACACACTAAGGATCTGTTCAGCTCCTGTTGAAGATTGTAACTAACAATCACCTCTTCCTTTTATTTATGTGGGAATTCTAATAAATTAGGAATTAAAATGTTTTCTCTTTTTCTACACTGGATTTCTTACTGAGCTTCATTTAAATGGCTTCAAAAAATTGGGCTCTATATTTCTTTTTTCAATACTAACAACCATGAGTGAGTTTCATTTGCCCTTTGCCTTTGTGCTTTTAACAGGGAATGGCAGTGATGGAGAAGCACAGGGCCTGGCTGAGGGGGAAGGATGTCCTCAAAAAGCACAAGGTGACAAGGACAGTGGGAGTGGATTGGATTAATCACTTCAAAAAAACCAGACCAAATCTGGAGCACAGTGTCTGGCTGACTGCATGGAAATACTCCCAAAATGTGGAGGCCAGCAATGGGACCATTAGTTAAAACTGACGTAACACTGTGATATCAAAACTCACTGCCCTTGGCTCCAAGCTCCTCAGGGCAGCTGCCTGTTTACTACTTTGCAAACTACTGTTTTGATGTTAAATTCCAGTCTTGTGTTATTTGTGCCTTTGCATCCTTCTAGAAATGCCTTCGTTACATGTTTATATATCAGAGTTTCATTATAGATGTAGTTTCAAGCATAGTTCAGTGTGTCTATCATTTGAATTAAATAAAGGTTCTATTTGTAACACACATATTGTAACTTGGTGTTTTGTATTTTAAGTCCATACGAGTGTACATCACAGCAGATGGACTCCAGTGGCAAATGGAGATTCCTTCTTGATGGAATATTTTACTGATCTAATATTCTTTGAATATTAGATCAGTAAAATAAACAATTATGATTGTTTATGCCTAAACAGATGCAGAAATAGCATCCATGCACAGAAAATCTGGTTTTACCTTTTAGGGCATCTATAATGAAACATACACTTATATCTGCTGCTTTTATTGTTTTTCATTGAGATGTGTCTCAGGATCTGGATTTTGAGTATAGCCAAGTTTAGGTGAATGTCTTTTTTCATGTTTCTATGCATCTCTAATAATTTGTAATAAATAGAATTGAACAGTTCTTGTAGTTGTGCAAATTTAAAGAAATAAAATATTACTGTGGGCTTGTTGAAAAGATGTATTTCCTATTACCTGGGCTTATGTGCCATCTGGTGGCAAGAGAACCAGACCTCACAGTAACACAAAATAATTGTGAAAGCCCTCAGAGAGGACAACACAATTGCTTTACATTTCAGCCATTTTCCACCTTGCAGGAGTTAAAACATGCTGGCAAAAGCCTTGGCCTCCAGGACAGGGTGGGGGTAAGCCAAGGGCCTGTGGAGCACAGAGTTATCTGAAAGCGCTGGTGCAGGAATCTGCTCTTCAGAAAGCTGCAAATGCTGCCACCAGCCTGTATGAGCTCCACCCTAAAAAAGTAGCTGCTTTCTTTTCTGACAGAAAGCTGGATAACGACTATTTTGAGGACTTTGGGTTTTGCGTTTTCCATGCTGTGTTTTAGTTCCTGTCCTGGTATCCACTTACTTACACTAAAAACAAGTAAGCAAAAAGGACCACATTATGTTTGCAAACAAAAGATTTTAAAAAATAATTCCAAGAGTGAAGTTTGAGCTCTGTTATCAGTGAAAGCAAGAAAAATAGGACAAATGGGGGGAAAAAAAGCAGCAAATAGCTTCAAGAACTGTAGATTCTTTTACTGTGATCCTGATTTTACCAGCTATATCCACCCTGAGTGGCATTTTAGTTTGAAGAATCAGCTTCAGCTTTGGTTTGAAGAACTCAACAGCTTTCCAAGCTGTGTTTACTTTACCACATTTTACATGGAAGGTCTTGCCAGCCCCTGTGTGTTCACACAGTGACCACAACCCACCCCTGGGCCCTACATGAGCTCACAGGGGAATCTCCTAGATGCTTAGAAGCGATTTTCACTTGTCACTGAGGACTTGGGAAGGAGAAAAGGAGTAAGGGACAGATGAAAGGAGTGAGAGAAATGCCAAAGCAGGACTAAATGAGAAAAAGGAAACATGTTTAATTAGTGTCTTCTGTAAAACTTTACAAATGTACAGCATAGTGCAAAAACGCAGTCTCAGCACATCACCTTCAAGTAAAATTAACAATGTAAAAAGCCGAGGAACACAAGCTTCCTTCTCCACAGGAATGGCTCCTGAATTCTCTTCCTGGAGGTTCCTCTCTCACCATCAAGCTCCAATCTCATGTTTATAGTAGAGCAAAAGCCTAAAGAAAACCCCACGAACCCTCCCGAGAGGCTGCTCCCCACGAGCCCAGGCTGGAGCGTGCCCTGTAGGACACAGCCTGAGATGGAGCCAGGGCCGAGCTGCACCTGGCTCTGCCCACAGGCAGCTCTCCCCAGGGGTTCATTTCTCAACCCCAACCGGACAATCCAGTCGGACACAAGCGTACACCCAGCCCCAAGCATGTGACAGGCTCCATAAAAAAAACGGGAAAACTACTCAGGAGCTTGAAGTTAAGCCTGTGCTTAAATAGCTTGTTGGATCAATACATTCAGTGTTAACATGACAGCAGCCTAGAGTGCGGAAGTTCAGAGAAGGATGTAAATCTTGAACATACACTGTCGGTGTCAGGAGACACCGGGCAGTTTTCAATTACCTATGAGAAAAAAAGTAAACAGAGTGCAACTCAACGACTTTCCATCGCTGGAAAGGGCAAAATAAGAGTGGAAATGGGCTGATCTAGGTGAAATTTCCAAGCACAAATCTGTCAGAAAGAAAAATCTTGTCCAGGATACACTCAAGCACATCATCTAAATACCAGGCCAGTGTGGGCTGCTGGAATTTTCCCTTAGTCCTGAACACAAAAACAGTGGCTGGGATTAATTCAGGAGCTCTCACAACCTCACTCCTGCACAGACCACACCACCAAGGCAGTGACAGAGCTACCAGCACAGGAATCAGCTGGGCAAAAATGTGCTCAAAAGTGAATGTTTCTGAACTAACACATTTGTTCACATAGTGATAAATGGATGGAGGAAAGGGCTGTGACAGGAAGGTCCATTTTAAAAATGCTCATCTTATTGAGGAGATTTTGAGCCTGCACTCATCTGACTGATTAGCTACACTTTGGGGTGGATGCTGCTTGACCACAATGCTCAGAAATATGGTTCATAACCAAGAATTGTCATGGCAATTAAGGCAGGCAGAGCATTTCTTCAAATGATACTGGCACAGCTTAAACCTCCCTGTCTAGGCCCTTAGGAGGCCTGAGTTAATTGAATTTCCTGGGTCTGTCCTACTGCATTTGGGTAACCTTCCTAAGGAAAACCAACTCAGGTAGAAGATACTGAGATAAATAATACGTTCTCATTAGAACTACAGCATAAAAAACAAAGCTCTGCTTTGTTGAGAAACTCAGTTGTCAGAAACCACATGGATGGGGAAGGTTAGTTCAGCCTTTGAGGCTGGTCTCAGATGCACAAAGGACAGAAGAAAAGTTTGTGGGACATGGTGGACTAACCCTTCTGCCTCTCTCCTACACTGAGCAGCTGAGAGTCCTTCTAAAAAGGGGATCCAATCAATTAAACTGTTTAATCAGATTTTATACATCAATAAACCAACAGGCACATCTTCAGGGGAAATAGAACAGGTCAAAGCCAAGGAAAAAAGTACATTGGACTGGACATGGAATACTTAGCCAGCACCAAAACCCAGAGTGCACTCCCTCAGCCCTCTCTGCACATGGAAAATTGTGTGTGCAGAAAAGTCTATCCCTTTGCTATTTTCTAAGTATGGAGTGCCCTGCCTTTACGTGAGAGAAAATATATTTGGGGCAAAACGAATACCAAACAGCAAATACTCTCAACTCAGCATGGGATGTTTTGCAGCCTGTGATGGTCTGTAGCTCCCCTAAGAGCCAGAGGCACATTCCAGGTGGGGTCACTCAGAAAACAAGCCTCTACACACCCCAAGAGATCTTTTTCCTAATCACTCTAGGAGGAACAGGTGCATCCCATCAAACCTAGAAAATGGATAAAAAATATTTTTAGAGCATTAGGCTGGCATGTAGAACTATTTGCCTATTAAAGACCAGCATCAACAAGGGTCAGGCATCTTAGCTAATCTGTGCTGCCCCAATCAAATTCAACTGGTTGCCATTGCAGGCACTAGTCAGGATCACTATTTTATGAAGTCCCAGATGGACTTTCAAGCTACTCTTCACTTAAATTTTATTAAAAGATTTGAAATTTCTAAAGCATTTTCAAGGAAAAAAAGAATCCTGGCAAGTTCTCACTCCCCCTCGGAGCAAGCACCAGAAGTAGTACTTTGTTTTAAAAAACACTGAAATCAGGGAGGGTGATGCAACAGCTACTGACCATTTCCATCTACTCAAAAAAAAAATTTAAAAGGCACAAAAAGAAACTCTCTTGTGAGTTTCTGAGTCAGTTTTGTTTGTTTACATTCAAACCTGTGGATGCTTGGATGGGTGGGAGGGAGTTGTTGTTTCTTGGAAGCTAAATCACTGGCTGTTGTCCATTGAAGAGCTCAGGTTTAGAGGGATATCCCCTTGGACACCCACAGAGGACATGTAGGAAGCCATATTTTCAGAAGCAACATAAAGTGATGAATTTTCAGGCAAGCTGATGAGGTCGTTCCCAAAGATGGACTGACGGTCGAGGAGGAACTGTTGGGCAGTTTCAAGAGTGACATCTTTCCCTAGGAATGGACAGCAGAAAATTCAGCTTCTAGAAGGCAAGTTACTTTATTTTACATATGTAGAACTGAAAAGTGACAAATCCCCACTGCAACAGCAGCTGAGGAGCCTCACTCCAGCAAAATCACTTAGAAGCACCTGAGTGGAACTTGGACTCTCTCAAAAGCCCATTAAAATCAAGGGGAGTCTTTGCAGGTCACCAGGTGAGTTCTGCCTGAATGCTGAGATGCCTCACAAGTGAAAGAGAGATGACCGAATGTTGGACACACTGAGAAGAGGATGAGAGCAGCTGCTCTTCTCCTTCACTCAAGAACTGTCTTTCTTCCTCCTTGTAGAAGGACCAGAAAGGCTTTGCAAACAGGGGATGCTCAAGGACTCTCTTCAGTGTACCTGGGCTTTCAACGCCTTTGAGGTGCTCATGAAAGAAGCTGAGGCTGGAAGTCCTTGAATGACACACAATGAATCAAAACTGGGGTGGGCTCAGGTGGCTACAGCACCAAACTGGGGCTCACAAGAGCTTCTCTTTCAGGTCTATCCCAGCTGAACACACATGAACATACATCACGATTCTACAACCAGGGCAACACTCCTGGATTCGTATCTAAGGTCAATGACACGCTTTATCAGAGTCAGCAAGTGGGAGATGAGCTGGACAGTTCCCTTGAGGTCTGCTAAAAGTTCTGGAGAAAAGGACACACAACCTGTGCCTCTGGCTGCCAGCAGCTGCTGGGGCACCTCCTCTGCAGCAGGAGCCAGAGGAAACCCAGGACTGTACAGCTCTTACGACCCCTACCCACTGAGATCACCACGTTGCTCTGAGGTGGCAATGAACAGGCAGGGAAAACAGGGGAGACACCGAAAGTCATGATGTGGACCCATTGCAAAACCAGTTCAATTCCATTTACACCTCATTTTATCCCCCACCCTTTTCCCACAGCTCAGGAACTGGCTTAGCAGCTGCTGTGGAAACACTGCTGACTGACAATCGTGAATGTAAAATAACAAACGTGGTTTGCTCCCTCAAATGGCAAACAGTCAATGCTAGACATCATATCTGGCTGCCTGAACAACATCCCACTGCCAAGTCCACAGAGCTGCTGGTGCTCCTACCTGAGCAGGTGTTGTTGAACGGTGGGTTGAACACTTTTGGGGGCAGCTCAGTTGCACTCTTCTCCAGATCCACTGTGAGTCGCTGCATCTTGATGCAAAAATATAAACTACAATGTACAATTATACAAAGACAGGGGAGCTTGTTAGAACTAGGCCATGTCTGAGCATCGGTGCTTCATCCCACTGCACAACACCCACCAGCAACACAAGCCATCCTCCCTGCCCGGCTGCTCTCCCAGCCTCACTGCACTTCACTAAAACAGCCACACCATGTGCTCAAGGGCACATCTGCCTCAAGCAGAGGGCTGTGGGAGGTGCAATCCCCTATTCAGCACAGGCTAATACGGTGTTCATGTCACATGAGGGGCCAGGCTGGTGTCACTGTGGCTGCCATACAAAACAAACCCACAGTCCTCTGCAGACAGCAACAAAGAGGAAAGGGATCTTTCCATTTTCCTATGATTGTCTTTAAAGTAAAACTAGCTTTTGCTTCCACAGTGCTCTAGGCACAGAGCTCCTGCAGGTATTGCTTTCAGGCTTCTCTGTGCTCATTAGTTTCTGAAGGATGAGCAAGAGCTCCTGGGAAATTCAGTGGGCTTATGGACTGAACTATTGAACATTGCAGCCTCCTTTCCTGGCCTTTTCTCTCATGCAATTATTTTTAAAAGGTAACAGCCCTTGCTTCCAAGACTTGCTAATTAATATTAACTATTTCTTAGACACTCTCCTTCCTAACATTCAGGAAGTGGAATTACTAGTAAATTCAAAATTATTAAAACCTAAAAAGGATGTTGATACCATGAAGAAGGCTTAGAGACCTTTTGGATTTCATTAGAGTAGATAAGACTCTACTTGTGCATCTGTAGAGATAGCAGAACCATCCAAGCCTTCATCCAGCTTGGTTGAGGGCTTTGAAAATTCACCCTCCATCACACAGGAAAAAGAACCCAGCCATGCAACACACTTCCAACTTAAATGAGGTTCTGTGAGTCTATGGTTTCCTTCACTGTTTATTAAACCTGCTCTTTCTGCACTGCAGAAATGTCTGTGTCAGTATCAATTCCAAACAAATACAATTGTAATTGTATAAAAAAAATTTCTCCTTGTTTCTTCATGTATGGGCATGCAGGAACCTCTGTTCTAATTGCATGATATTTTACTGCTCCTGAAACGTACAGGCTGTACTTTGTAAAGGCATATTTTATAAAGAGCTTTGGCACACAGACACTTTATAAATCTGTGGTATTAGTAGGATGTGACATTCACACTAAGAGAAAAGTTTAGAGCAGCCAGTTGCAATTAAAGACTCCAGGACACCAACAGTCAGTCAGAGCTTGTCTCCAGACAAAGCCTGGCTGAGTGGGAAAAACAGGTCAAGAGTATAATACAACACTCATGCTGCCCTCAGGAGATGCCTACATGCTGTGCTTTAGCCCACCCTCCCCTCCCCTCTGGTTATGAAATAACTTCCTCAGTTATGCACAAGCTCTGCTTCATAGTTCCATTATTATTTTGGCAAGGAGACCTAGGGGAAGGTGTCCCTGCAGTGGGCAGGGGGTTAGGAACAGGATGAACATTAAGGTTGTCTCCAGCCCTGGCCATTCTGGGGTCCTATGATTGTTATTATCATATCTCAGAAATACACATCTCTTACCGGGGACAGACTGGCTTCCATTTCAGTCAAATTCCACTCACTCAGAGATAAATTGGGATTAAAGACCTGTTGGGAGAAAAATACAATTAGGGGTCTGAAAGGTGTAATGGTTGAGATTCTCATGCCCTCCCCTGCCTCCTGGAGGGTGCAGCCCTGCACTAAATCAAGCTGCAGACAAAGGCTCCTGTGCTGACTTGTGGCACAGCTGGGCTGGGCTGTGGGCACTTGTTCTGATCCACGAGCCCTGCTGCCTGCCAGGGCAGGGACAGCACAGACACCCTGTGCCACAGTTCTGTCACAAACTGGGGCAGCTGCACACACAAATCACAGCCCTTTTCTGCTGCTCTTGAGTCCTAGGACACTCCCAGATTCATAAGACTTTTAAAAGCATTCCAGTATTTAGTAGCAGAGGGCAGGTTACTGTTGCATCAGGATTTGGTGGCAATTTCTTGAGAAGAGTAAGCAATTTGGGAAAAGGAGCTGTTGATCTAGGGGGGGCCAGTTTTATGATTCATTCTCACTCTTGTGACATTAGTTGCACAGAGAGAGAAGTGTGTCAATAACAGGAAAACACTTCCTAATGAGAAACAAGAAACAGAAACCGTCAGTGATAGAGCAGCCCATTAGAAAAGCTCTCTGTAAAGTCAAAATCAACCGCAGACACTTGGGAACTGACTTGAAGACAGTAAGATTGTTTTTTTAAAATTATTTTTCATTCTGTTTATCCATGCAAGCTTACAACGTGCCTTTATCTGAAGCACCTCCTCAAGGGAGCATATATTTGACATATAGATTCTTTTCTTACATATAGAGTTATTTGATTATTGGCAAAAACCTTTCATATACCAACTTTATGTACAACAACAGAGAAATAGACAAACCTTCCTATTTCTGTATGTCTGCTTAAGAAAAAAGTCACCATCCATTTCTAAAAAAGGTGATCTAAGAACCAGGACTGATAAATACCTCAGCAGAGAGAGAATTTTACATTGGCTACACTTCCCAGAATGTGAGGAAAAGGGGAAGGTAGGAAAAGCTAAACACAACCTAGGAATATCTAAGATGTAGAATATGCACAAAATAAGTTAAGCCCTACAAAGAAATTACCGAACTAACTAGAGAGTCATATTAAACCTATTTTACATAAATGTGTCAGGTCTCATGTTCATTTCTTTACCAAATGCAGTGTTTTGTGCTCCTAGAAGTTCAAATATGTGTATTTAAACAAAAAAAAAGGCACAATTTAAAGCTGAAATCTTATGAGCAGGTCAAAACAGAGCCGTGACTCCACAGGCTACATGTGGCAGATAAAATGCCACACGAGAACAAGCAGCACGACCTGATTGACAGCCCAAAGCAACTTCTGTGAACTTCACAGCTCTGTTTGATGCAGCCTTCCCAGCAACACTCACATCCAAGAGGCTGGCAGGCTCCAGGCTGTACTGCTGGCTCCTCAGCAGCAGCTGCAGCCCCTCCAGGCTCCAGTCGGTGCCCTCCAATGGGTCTGAAATATCTGTTCTGAGAAAACACAAGGGGAAATATTGCCACGAAGGAGACTTGCATAGATACCTACAGAAAGCAGGACTGGGCAGCCTTCCAAAATTATGTTTATGTTTAAATCTCATTTTGAAAACCAAGAGCTCCCTGACAGCCTGGGTTTATGCCATAAAACTTGGTTTAATCCCAGAAGTACAACTCAGCAGAGCACACAGGGGTCTGGGCAGATGGTAAAACAAGTGAGACAACCCCTCTCCTGGGTGACACATGGTTTGGGGATGGATAGTCTGTGCACATCTCCTCAACACTGGGAAAATTAAAGCTTTCCTTCAAAGAAATCCTTTTAGAGATGCACTTGGAACCAGAACAGGCTGCATTGCCATTCTCCTTGGTCCAAGATGCCTGAATTACTGTTAACTAACGCTTTTTAAAGGAGTGACTTTTAGCTGCAGGCATTCACCCTGCAGGCTGCATTTACTGGAGACGTTCACCTACATGAGCAACAGTGAGGCCCTGCTGTGATTAAAAAGCTATTAAAAAGTTCTCTTAAAATCAGGTCTTTAAAAAAAGGATTGTTTTTCTTCTAGTAATATGTTTTTAAGCATCCAGTGGGTTCAGAAGGGGGAATTTGGTTCTCTGTAAGGACTTAAAGGAAAATGGAAGCTTTTCTGATAAGCCTATTGAGTGTTTTGGGTTCCTCTCCCTCACAGTCCTCCTTACATTGCTGCAGTTGCTATCAAGAATGAACTGCAGTTAAGTTCCACATCACCCACCTAGCTGCACCATGCTTTCCTTCTGCTGGTGAGGCCTCCTGGACACTCCCCCATGACATGGGGGCTGTTGGGATTTCATTCTCAGAGCACAGCACCAGAAGTGGCTCACTGGGATCAGCCTGGGGCTGAGCCTAATGACACAGTGCCAATCCCCCTGGCAGGGGTGCAGCACAGTCCAGTGCAGGCCTGCACACACAGATGCTGGTCTGGGCTCCAGCTTTCACTCGGACCTTGGGCAAATCCCTCTCAATGCAAAAAGCCTCTTCCTGCTCCCACAGCTCTGATGCACATCCTCTGACTGCTCTTCCTCTGCTGGGTCCTTCAAGCAAGTGATCCGCATGCCCCCTACCTCTGTGAGGGTCCTCTAGCAGGTGCCACAGGTACAGCAGGAGCTCACCGGGCTGCACTTGGCTACTTGAGGTCACCCTCCCTCCCCACCCTGGGAATGGGAGGAGAGGGCCATGAGCAGGCGGGGCCGCAGCTCTCCCTGGCTCGCCTCACCTGTCCAGCAGTGCCCTTCTGCCTCTCCTCTCAGGTGGTTGGGAGGTCCCTGGTGGGGCTGCACCACAGCTGCCTTTGCCCTCCAGGACAGACTGAACCATGGCCACTGGCAGCACCGGGGGCTCGGAGCAGGCCCGGCAGCCGGGCGGGGGCACATCGGGCTCCGTGCTGGGTTTCACTCCAGGGCTGACTGGCTCTTCCTTGATCAGCATGAGGCACTTCTCCCTGCATCAGAGACAAGGCTGAGCACCACACACAGCTGCTCTGCAAAGGCCTCGTGCTACTGGGACGTGCAGGAGCACAAGGCATTGCTTCCACTTCCCATCAAACTGCCCCAGAAGGTCTTTCCATTTCCTCAGATGGGCAAAAGAAGGCAGAAGCCTCTTTTTCTTTTCAGCAAACTCCAGAAACATGCTCAGCTGGAATATCTGCAGTCACTTCATCAGTTACAGCTATAATGAATTTGCCCCATTCAATTGTTTTGCAAATACGGAAAATAAATCTCTATGCACTCATCATTTCTTGGGTGAGTGTTAGGGACAGGTTAAAGGGACACTGGGCTAGAGAGATTCCCCTGAAAAAGAAAAGTCTCCACCCTAGAGATAGGAATGGGATCAGTAACACCATCCCATGCAGAAGTTAGGATTGGATCAGCAAGCACTCTAGAGAACCCAATGACACAGGTCAGGATCTTGTGGCCCTGCAGGACTTGGGCAGAAGCTATTGAGATCTGCCAGTCCTAGTCAGATGTTTTACTTGGTTGGAAGCAGAGATTTGCCTTTCCCAATGGGAGAGGCACTCCACATTATTTCCAGATGGACAAATGACAAGGAAATTTTGTTTAGAAGCATTTTGTGTGTAAAAATCTACTCTGTGTTACTTGTAGGAGACTTTACAGCTCCTTGTGAACCTGCACAGCTGGAGCCAAAGTGACAAAGGCACGGAGATCAACAGGGATGGTATGTGACACCACAGAGCTGTCCTCAACATTCCTTTCAGATCATCTTCTCATCTCGTGGGGCCTAAATTCCCACCAGAAGCACAGTTGATTTAGGAAGTACCACACCTGAACTGATTAGGGCCATGGCTGGCTCAGATGTTAAAGTCATGCAGACACAGCAGAGATCAGAAGCCACCAGATGGCACTCAGTAATTAGTAGAAATAAGCAACTTAACTTGAAGGTTATATTAAAGATTTTCTGCTTTAGAAATGGCTTCCAGGTTTGTTTTTTTTAAAATCTGAAGCTCTTTACATGCTTCTAGTTAATTTTATGGCTATGGTTTCAATTATGCAACAGATTTACAGGCAATTTCTAGAGTATAACTGCCTTGCCTCTAAGCCTGAGAAATTGTTTCCATGATTCATCTGTCTACTTACTTTCCACTGACATAGCTTTAGCTATTCTGCTACTAGCCCTAAATACACTGCATGTCTGTGGCAGGAAGAGATAAGCATTAAAATACCTCTGCATTCAGTTCTTAAGTTACTGGGGCCTTTTCACAGAAAAGTTGTCAAACATCGGAAGTTGTTGTGATGCAACCTTTCTGTTCTCATTAGCAGTTAGATGTACAGTTTGATTGTTTCTTCTTAGACAAAGCCAAAAGGAAACCCTCCTTTCTCTCTCTCAACAAACCCAACAAGTGTTAGTATCTCATTATTTGATTAAGTCTGAGACAGTCCCTGTCTTGAGGACAAAATATAAAGAAACATGGACTATTGCTCAAAGAGGCGAGTGGAAGTTCTCAGCACAAAGCTCAGGACTTTGTTTTGAAATTTACGCTGTTATTACCCACCTCTAATTCTGAAAATCTGACCCACTTTGCAAACTGGAAAAAAGTTCTCTATAGAGATTTGTGAATCAGACAGAAACTCTGGTAGAACTACAGCCACAAAAAACTCTTGAGAAGAGTTGCAATAAGCATGTTTATACCCAACTCTCCCTATTTTTAATCACAAACATGCTTACCTGTCATTTTCAGGAGGAGATTGCAAATTCATGATGTTGGATGGTGATGCTTCAGTAACATCAGATATGATGGGTCCTCCAGCGATTGCAGGACTGTTTAAGCAAGACGCAGGCTCTGTCGATGGCTAAGAGGAAAGCAAAAATCATATAGATTTATCCTTCTGACCCCAAAACAAGTCTAAGGCCTTATCTGAGATGGTTAGGGTTTATTCACTATGACTTTGAGCCCTCTCTGTGTGGAAACCAAGAAAACTTTTACCTACTATGCAGCATTCTAATTTCCTCTCACTTTTCCTCCAACCGCACAGAGTGTGAAATAAACCCTGTGAAGTGTCAGCAACCAAGAGGTTTTACCATGTCTGACATTTTGCCTAGACTGCTCAGCTTCCTCTGGAGGGAAAGATCCAACACAGCCCAACAGGGCAGTATGAGCCTCTCATGCCAGCTCATGTATTTTAACTGCATGACAGACGTGTCTAGTGTCTGCTCTGATGATGGTGGGGATCCCTCAGAGGCTACAAAAATCCAGGTCAGGTCAGAAAGATCATAGTACCCACTTCTAGAACTACTTCTTCCTCTCTTCCCTCGAGGTGAACCAGGCTGGGGTAACACCATGAAGAGTTCAGTGTGCAGGGTCTGCCTTTCCCCCCCAAAGCCCATGGCCTCCCTCATGCAGGCATCCCTGAAACTGGGAAGCTGAAGGAGTTATAAATGTCACCCAGCTTTGCAAACCTCATCTCTTCTTCACTGCCGAACTCTTGCCAAATCACTTACTCTATAATCTCTATTATTGCTTCAAACATGTTTCACCCCTGGCCAAAGCCATCCCACAGAGCTCAGAGGCTGGGCTGGACCTACCGACTGTATGAAATAGGGGTCGTGGAGGGGGTCTGCAGACAAATGCCGGCTGAACTTGGACACTGGGGGAGCCGAGATCCCGTTGTCGAGCATCAGAGGTCTGTGAAGAGAAGCAGGTTTGCCTTCCAGCATGTACTGACTGGCTCCCGGTTGCTCAAACACAAAACATCCCTCAGCCAAGGGCTCTTCTCCCCTGTGTACTCTGGTTTTCCTCGGCTGTAAGAGTCTTTCTTGTCCAGTGTTATGGGGAAGAAAGGCTAACAACAGTTTTGGAGGAGGTCACCACTAAAAAAGAGCATCAACCAAACAGAGAAGGGAAGAATGCAGAGCTGCCCATCCTGCCCAAACCTACCCAGAGCTCCCAGGCAGCACTCTGCTCTGCACCGAAGAGCTCCAGGCTACACACCATCCTTTCCTGCAGCCATTTAGAAGAGAGGCAGGCAAACACAACTGTGAAAGATTAAACACTAAGGATGCAGATATAGACACAAGAGCTGAGGTTTCTGGAAAACAGACCTTTGTGTTTCCAGGGAAGCAGGAACTCAAATTACCTTGCACAACACTGTGCAAATTGCAGTTGAGTTGTATGAAGTGTGATCCCTCGTCATAACGGGGTCAATACAGTTGCTGTACAGGTAGTTCTGTGCTCTTCTGCCCCTTTCAGCACAGTTTCTCACTAATTATTTGGGTTTTTTTCAAAAAAGCAGTGGTCTAAGACATTTCTTGGGCTGCAAAGCTTTTACAGGGAGGACACAGCCCTGACCGTGGAAATTAGAGGTCAGATCTGGCATCTCATTTCTCTGCTTGCCCATTCTACTGGAGGAAAATTTCCCCAGTCATGAAGCTCAGCAACTCAGCAGCAGCTATTCTCCCCTTGAGCCCTTTTCTTTGCTACCTGCAGTGTTTAGCCCTTCCAAGAGGCTCAGCAGAGGGGGTATGCAGAGATGCACATACCCTACTGTCTTATACAGATTATGGACTCCTTCATTCAATCCTGTGTTGCCTTTATAATCCTCACAAGAGGAGTCAGTCAAGAACAAGGACACTGACTTAATGAAAATTGATTCCTTTGAGCAACCACTCGTGGGAGGTCTGGCTCCTTTCTCTGCAGCATGGAGAAGTTTCTAAGTTGTCAAAGGCCACAACGTAATAAAGGTGGGAACTGGAGGCAGGTCCCCCCCCTCAGCAAATTCCACTCAGTAGTCTCTTCCCATTCCTCAGATCACAAGCACCACAGGGCAAAAAAGGCATAGGTGCTCTCCTGAAAGGCACTGAGCTTCCTCATTCAAGTCGCTCTATTCACTTGCCTTGAAGAGCCTGTCTAAAGATACCCCTTTACTAAAATTCTTCCCCACCTTCTTCTTCGTAAGGCCTGCAGGTTACACACCACCAAACCAGTGTTGGATACACACCACACTCAGTGATGGTGGGTCAAACTGAAGGTGTCTGTGGGCTGGCTGGGCCCAGCCCTGCTCCTTCTGATGTCAAGTGGCAAAACTGGAACCTGTAGGACCAGCAGTGGGGTCCTGCTCTTTAGCCTCCCCCTAGTTAGCATTCCCATATCCCACCGCGCGCTGTGTTCCCCAAATAAAGGTCACAAGCTGACACGGTGCTTCTCTAAAGAGCAGTGAATGGGGCATGTCAGCAGGTCTGACTCTGCACTTCAGCCCATTCATTTCCCATCACCATGGAGCCCTGGTCCGGTGACCGCCTGCCTGGGCGAGCTGAGCTTGTGCTTTTAGTGAGGGGGCAGCATTATGCACCCGTGAGCGTGTGCACCACACACGGGTACTTACAGCTTCCTCTTTATCCCAGTGCTGCTGGGGCTTGATTGGAGCTGGCCAAACAGAAACTGAATCAGCTGTCAGGAGAGATCAAAATCCGGTGTTAATCAGCAGAGTGATTCAGCACTCCCTGCCCTCACAGCCATTCTTATCTCACACATTCCTCCCTTCCAACAGCACCCCAAAGCTGGGAGCAGCCATGGAATACAGGAGCCAAATTGCACAAGACATTGGAGCCTGAAACAGAAATGAGCTCTCCAAGAACTCAAACAGCCTGCCTGGCTTCCAAGGGACACAGCCAGGTGCCTGCTTTGTGCAAGCACTCCCGGATGCATGTGCTCAGCACTTTCTCTCTCCACTTTGTGCATGAAGAACTGCAGCTGGTCCTAGCAGACCTGTGAAGTGCACATGCAAACATTCTTAGGCCTGGAGTTAGGCCTGGATCCATTAAAGTTTTCAGAGACATTTAGAAGAGGTGCTGTGTAAGTCTGACAAAGACTTTTTTGCAAGTGAAAGAGGCAACTCCCTAAGGAGAGCCTGGATGGAGGTCTGAGCTCTTTCAGCTGAGTTTTTCAGCTCTGTGAATTTCAGTGTTGATATAACAGGACACTAAAAAGAAAGCAGAGTAGCTTTGGAGAGGAATCACTTAGCAACATATTCCCAGGTCAGCTTGAACTTAATGCTCTACTCTGACCTCCAAACAAAGAGAGCATTATTATTATATATCACAGCTGGCTCTTACTCATTGCTCAATATAACAAAATAGAGTTGCATAAAAGCCTCTACAATGAAGCGTGTGGCTGGTCCAGCCTCAGAGCTGGAGGAAGGCTTGATAGCCTCATGCACTTCTGTCCAGTCCTATGACTCCATAATGCCACGTGAGGGTCAGAACATGGGGACTGGGATATGTGATGTGCTCAGTCATGTCAGCACCATCCAGGAATCCCTGGAGAGGCCTTTTCTATACTGGTCATGCTAGATTTTAAGGGAAATGGACCTGCAGCCTAAAAGGTTGTACAGTAGTTCTTCAACTATACCAGTAGCACCAGAAGATGTAATAGTTGCTGTTACATTCCCCCTGTGGGGCAATGGGTGGCCAGTTCTGCCACCTACAGCTTCGGTGCTGGCAGGAATGGGGCTCCTCTCTTGCACAAAGGGAAGAGGAAGATTTGAGAAGCCCAAAGGCATTGGTACAACCAGAACACAGCCAACACAGGGCAATTAGTGAGAGTTGTGCTCTCTTGCTCAGGACTTCAAACAGAAGAGTGGTTTCTAACATCACAGACATGACTGACAGGGAAACTAAAATCTTTTGCTTAAGGGCACAGTCTGTGCTTTGTTAATGACCTGTTTCCATAGGACACATAAAAGCATCACACAACTTAAAAGAAAGTGAAAATAATTACACTGCGATATCACAGTGTGGAGATTATGGGACAAGAAAACAAATCAGAGGAGGACATAAACCAGGCAGCACAAGTGAGTTTGGAGTTTATGTGACCACTACCTTGTTGATGACTTTCTGTTGCTGTGAGTGGTTCTGCCGGAGAGAAACAACTTCCCGCCAAAGAACTTCATTTTGCCTGAAAGTGAAACAGCAATTTTCCGTGAGCACAGAAACATCAACAGCCCATGGTGCTGCCATGATGCACAGTAGATTCAACTGTGCAAAGTCTGTCTCACTTCGGGACTCTTGCAGTGTTTGGTTCTTTGCAGGTGTCCCAAACAAGGTCACACAACTGGCTTCCTTTTTCTTCCTTGATCTCAAAAGAACTGTAGACCAAAGCATGGAGGAAAAACAAATAAAGAGAAGCCAACATTTATAGGGGAAGGTAACAAGAGGACACATGTTTTTGTGGAACATTTGGGCCAAACTCAGAATTTCAGCAAGGACTGATTTGTGACTGTGAATGATTTGGTTCACCAAGACTGTCCTTCCATCGGAGCCAGGAAAGCCCAACCTCTCCACAACTGCACCAGTGTTCCCAAAGACAACGAGACCCTACGGACAGAGACCCTGTGTATTCTACCTGCTTAAAACTCATACAAGTGGTGTTCAAATGCACGTTTGGTAGTGACTGGAGCAGATAAAAAGATGCTCCTGCATCTCAGAGCCTTGAACCAGGACTGTAATGATTTTATTAGCAGGAGTCACTGATTTAACCCAGCACAGACCTGTGTCCAGCTTGCATAGAGAAAATGTATTTTCTGTCTGCAAATGAAGCAGCACAGAGGGGAGCTTACAGGCTTCCTTTAACAGTCAGCCCCAGTAAGTGGGATGGAGAGATGCAGAGTTGATTTACTGTGCTGCCTTCAAGTCTGGATGCCAGCCAAGTCCATGCTGCTAAAGGTTTTGCCAGCCAATTTATCTCTAGAGTATATGGATGTACCTGAACTGTCAAGCCAGCAAAACCTATCATACAGGTGAAACTGATAAATCCTTTTGCTTTTTAGTCTTTCTAGTGTGGATGGATGCTAGAACTGGGAAGGTAAGGTCCAGAGCTCTGAAGAGCTTGTACAGCAAGAATCTCTGCAGTGAACTTTCTGTACTTGTGCTGACAGGATTTTCAGCAAAGCAGCATTCCTTAGTCTGACAGCTTGTACTGGAGTTACGTCCTAATTGTTCTTCACCAGTGTAAATTTCTTAACATGGATTCAGCTTGGGATTTCTCCTCTGTCTTAGTTTATAAAAATCATATTCTTTTCATCAATTGAAAGCAATATTGCCAGATGGAGGGAAGGAGCATGCAAATCAAAAGGGAGATTAAATTAAAATTAAGGCCAAATCATTAATACTGGAACTCCTTAAAAATTAAATCAGCTATAAGCCCAGAAAGTCATTGCTGCTGAATCTGAATTTCACAGTGCAAACTCATGCATGTGCTAAGTGTGGGGGTCATTAAAAATTGATGTAGGATAAAAATATTTATCCATTGCACATAAGATGCTAGGCTGAAATGAAGTTTCCCAGTATGCAGTGTTCTCTCAAGGCCCAGAATGCCAGCGTCATCTGGTGATGTATTAATATCAGCTCTCATTATAAAAGAAAGGGTTTGGGTCTATCTGATTATTCAAGTGCTTTTTAAACAAAGCTCTCTGTAAAGATTAAAATTCTGGAGGCAAATAAAAACCTCTCCAAGTACATGATTTATAAAACCATATCCACTTCCTAATCTTTTAGTGACCATGTCTGAGTCAGAAAATCTCAGAGTCTCAGACAGCTGGAGGTCAGGCAGCCACATGCAGGAAGCATTGCATCAGCTTGGTTTGCTCTTATCCAACAATTCTGGCCATGTCAGATGACACAGCCTCAGGAAGATGAGTCCATGGACTAAACGATACAGAAGTTCTTATGTTATATATTACAACATGCTGTATTTTTTAGGCCAGTCGTAAATTTTGGAGGTGAATGATGGCAGAAAGGTAATTTTTTAATAGCTGGAGTGGACTCCACCACATTTCTGCCAAGGACTCTTGTACATGTGAGAGAGTTACATCTTTATCACCATTTCCATGTGGAGGAAATAGTTATCTAAGTCCCCAGGTTATGCATATATTTCCTGCCTGACCTTCTCTGTGCTTTCCTCATCTGTGAAGGGAAAACAAACGAGATGGAAAGGCTGAGCATTAATTCATATTCTGTAGATCAGGTGTGCATAGAAATCCTGTATGTTATTGTCTCAACAGATCTACGGCCAGTTCCTGGCTCCACGTGCTCCCTGGGGAGGGAAGTGTGCAAGGCTCCTCCTTTCAACCATTCCCCACGATCCACCACTCTAGAGAAGCAAACGCCCATAAGAAGCAGCCTGAGTAGGATTCAACTCACTGCTTCATGTCCTGCACTTGACACTCCATGTTCTCCTGCTGACTTCTCAGTATCTGTACCTCGTATAGCAACCTGCTAAGGTCCTCCTGGCGCATCTTGGTCTCCTCACTTTTCACTACTGACACCTGAGGAGAAAAAAATCAAAGGTGGATTTTACCTGTGCAAGAGGGGCCATGGACAGAGAAAGTCATTGTGGTGGCTCAGGTGCAGGACTGTCACCAGCTGAAATACCAGGACAGGCCACGTGCCAAAGGTACTGAACTATTCTCAGGGTACTATTGCAAGAACCAAATAGAGCAAAGTGCAGGACAAATCTATTCATATAGGGGGTCTGCTGGCAGAAGTACATTCCCTGTCAGAGTGGGGACCTATTTCAAATCAGCTTGGGGGGAAACAAAAGTATTTTGAGCATCAGGGAGGAATTTATCTAGATTGATTTAATCTTTCTACTTTAACTACAGAGATACCCAATGAAGCCTCACGTTTTACAGGGATGAGTCTGAGGTAATGCTTCAAATTGACATACTACACTTGGATTTCCAAAAGGATTTTGCTGAAGTCCCTTTTCAGAAGTTGCTGTGCTAATTCAGTAAGAGAACAACACTTTGGGGGTATTAATAACAGGTTAAAAGACAGAAAACAGAGGGCAGGAGTAGGTTATCTCTTGTATAAGAACAGGAGATGGCTGTTGAGGACCCTGCAGGACTTACGCCATATTTCTCTCGGAAAGCAGTAACAATTCAAAGGCAGAGGGGTGGGAAGCAAGCCTGGCCCTACAGCACTACACAAACATCTTGTGATACAGAGCAACAGAGCAGAAAAACACGGACGAAACTCTGATGCAAGCCAAGCCCTGCAAACCAAGAACCTCGAGCACAGGTGCACGTGTACATGGGGAGGACAGGAACGAGACCAGGTTGATGCTGGAGTTATGCTGAGCAGGATCTGGCAGATGCCCGTTCCCCCCTCCCACACAGTGCCCCTCACCTTCCTCTTGATGTGCTCCAGGAGGTGCTCGTGGCCCTGCAGGAAGCAGAGGTGCTGGAACTCAGTGTCATCCCGCTCAGGCTTGACAAGCCCCCCCTGCTCGATGTTCACCACCTTCCTGAAGCCATCTGCACGGAGAGGACACGGCTGATGGGCTGACAGGACGCGGCACTCCCTTCACCTCCCAGCCCCACCACTCTTGAAGACACTTCTGATCACGTTCCACACTTTTTGAGCTGCCAGTGCTCACACCTGGACATGCTTTTGGGCCATATCCACCAGAAACCCAGAAACCTGTCTCAATTTGCAAGCCAAAGGGATTCAGGGGAAGGTTTTTCAAAGGCACAGACCATCAACAGGTGCCACTTTTAGATAAAAGGGTCACGTGCACATTTGGAAATCTGTTTGGAGTACTTCTCTGAAGTCCTCGAAAGGTTTCTAAACTGTGTTTAAGGACTGGCCTGAAATTTACAAAAATGCTACTGTAGAGTGAAGCTATTTAAAACTTGACTAAGGAACTTAATTACTCATTGAAAAAATTGCAAGAGCTATCAGAACAGACATGTTGTTGAAGTGGCTGAAAATTACACCTAAACTTCCTTTAAGGGGTAAAAATGTCTGAACAGCAAGCCAAGGTTTGCAGGGAGAAGAAGTTACTAGTTCAGTGCTATGGCTGGTGAAAGGGATAAGCTTGGGGCACACAACCCACAAGAGCAGCACATTCTGGGGGAGGTGTCACAGTATCAGGCTGCTGGATAAAGCTCCATATAGAATAAAATGGAAAATGAATAATAATAATAATAATAACAATAATAGGTCATCAAATCAATGCAAGAGAAGCAGAACACCTGGTAGGTGAAAGTTCTTAGTTCACATCCTAAAATGTAATCTAACAGAAATTCCATGCTGGAATTCAAGGTAAACACAAGGAGATCACTACCCTGGGATCTGAAAGGCAGATCCTCTTTGGCAAAATCAATAATGCCACAACAAGTCATACACATGAGACCCCAAACTTTTCTATGCACAATTCTCTCCCATGCCTCCTGTCCCACTGGCACCTCCTGTCACCCCCCATATCTGCAGGGCCCACATGTCCTGGGCCCTGGGAGCTGCACTTACACATGTTCAGCTGCCGGACGAAGCTGGCCATGTTGTTGTGCTTGAAATACTTGGGCAGCACCTCTTTGGCAAAGCGGCCTTGGTCGAACACATGGAAGCTGGTGCCGTTCTGCAAAGGACATAAGGACAAAGACGATGTCAGGGGAGCGTCCCTGACCACCAGAGGGGCCCAGGAGGAGTCCTACAGCAGGGGAAGTCTTGTTCTCTGAATTGTCACCTTGAAGCAAAGAAGAGTGACAACAGCCCTCAATGACAGATATGTTCCTTTCAGTTCCGGTACAGTCAGTCCTCTGTGGCTGCAGATTTGATCTTTTTTTTTACTTTTTGTCACTGTTTAATTGAGAGTCTTGGATGTGAGAAAGAAACCACTGACTTTTGTGCCCAAAGAGCTGGTAGGTGGCTGTGATGGTCCTCTCTTGCACTGACCACACAGAAAGACTCGAGTCTTAAGGAGGCCCTGAAAGTGGGAATTGCCATTATAACCCCTGCCACTATAATCTACCTGTTCAGGTCTAACCCCAATCCATCTGCCCCAGAGCACAGCAGCCCTGGAGGGAGCACTGTGCTGAGACATGGCACAAGAAACACAGCAAGGCAAGCAGCAAATCATCTCTGGAGACACTACACTGGCCCAGAAGCTCTGTGCACCTTTTAGTGATTATTTTTAATAGTGAACAGCCACAAGGGCAACCCACAAAATGTTGACAGTCACGCTTTGCAGTCCAAGCTAGCAACACACGTTAATCAGATAAATCTTCCGTTTCTGGGGTTGCATTGCAAAGATCCATGACTGCAAAACAAGGCAAACTGCCTGGGATTGCTGGCAGAGAAGATGCACTGCAGGCCATGTGCTCTCCCTGCCTGGCCTTCTACCTGCTGACAGCTACATCAGTGCAATGACATCAGCAGATATTAGGGACTTGCCTCGGCTGCAGCCGAGTTTTTCAAGGGACAAGAGCTAAAGACACCAGAGTCTGCACCTCATGAGAGGCCATTCCTCTGAATTCAGGGCCACAATGTTCTCAGAAGCTGGCACACTCAGAAAGGTTCCTACAGACACAAGAGAATTTGAGGTTACTCTGCGTTCACCGATGAACTGTGCAAGTGTCAGTTTGTTCCCACACTGCAGCTGTGCCTTGGGTGTCTCACGCCAAGAGAGCACAAGCTGGGAAAACTTTGGAAGTCTTCACTGCCTGAAGCAAAACTGACTCTGCAGCATGACAATCGTGGCAGATGCTTATCTTAACTGCTTTTGACAGAACCACCAGGACAGACATGTTGTGCTCTGACAAGACAAGTGCTGGTCCAGGAATTTGCCAGTTCTCCCTAATTGCATCTTCCATTTAAAAATTTAATTGAATTACTTCTCGTCCAATCTACCACAGACACAGACAGCAGACTTTTCCTTTCCACTTTACAACAGACTTCAGTGTATATATAAACCATTACTCCATTTCCTCTCCATCTCTTCCTCAAGCTAAGAAACAGTTCACAGGCCCTTATGGGTCCTATTTTCTAGAAGTACTGATTACACCCAGAAATCTTAGGTATGCACACAATCTCTCAGCTCCAATGTCACCAAGGTATAGAAGCTGAAGAATATAAGAAACATGGATACCTGCAACTATGGGAAAATTAGACACCTGAAAGCCTTACCAAAACCTCCAAGGATGTAGTTGCAGCCTGTGTTAGTTTGCAGGAAAGCAGAGCATGGTGGTGGTCAGTGAGAAAAAAGCAATGTTCTAAGTGTAACAGAAAGGGGACTATTTACACAGGTTAGAAAATCATTCCTAGCTTGAAAATCCTTATTTAAAACACATGATACCAAAACTTGGTGGTTCTCAGAGGTATGGCCATCTAATACCAGCATCAAAGCAACCATGGCCACAGATACAATCAGCAGCAGCTCAACTCCTATCTCAGGTTTTGAATGAAAACTCTACTGGACACAAATATAAGAAAGGCTGCTTTAGACTTTTTTTACCACTCTCATTTAAATTTGCTTGTGTTATAGACTCTTGATTTTGGAGAACAAGTTTATGCACACAGTTTATCTAATAACTCCCTGCTGAAAACAAATCATGTTTTGCAGCAGCAAGTCTTAGGTCAAAAGCACAATGTGATAGCAAAGTGCTGTATGAAGGGGACAAATAATTTTATTTCTGTGATTGCCCTTAGTATATTAATGCCTCTGTGACAAATAAGAAGCCAAAGCAAAGCAATCTATCCCTATGAGGCTGTACAGACAATATATACCCACATCACCATGATCATCACACAGACTCGCTGAAAAATCAAGTAAAGCTCCTCCAAAACAATTTGGGGTGCCAGTCTGAGATCTGTTTAAATTATAGGTTTGAGTCTGAGTTCTGAGTGCTGTTTATCTGCTGACTTCTGCCTAGACATTTGTGAGAGGCTGCTAGGAAACACACGTGAGATAATACGAACAGCAGTGAAACTTTTTAAGGGCTTTGCACATTTCCTAGAAAATTTTAGGGAGCCGCAGATTCAAGCAAGGTGAAAAACATCTCTCTCAAAGCATCTGGAATCCTTAGAATTAGAACATTAGACACTTTCTAGGATGTTTCAAGTGAAATGTGTAAATATTATAATTAAAACACCCACAAAACAGTTGCCCCTCTGAAACAGAAAAGCCACCATATTTCAGAGAAATAACACCAAGTATATCCAAAAGTGCCTGTACAGGACTCCTGGTTTTTGGACTCTGCCAGTAACTGGGCAGTACCTGCCAAGCAAAGAGCAGCTCCTGTGCCACGCAGTACTCGGGCCTCACACCTGGGTTTTCCCTGGTGTTGCAGGCATTAGTGACACCCAACATCTCCTGTACTTACAGAACTCCAGCAGATGAGATGGTTTGTTTCAGGGTCTTCCACTAGCGTCCAGAGTTTTGTTAGGAAGGCTGGGACATTGCTGGAGTATCCATCCATCACCAGAGAGCTGGGTGAATCCTGCATAGCTTTGCAGTGTCCCAGCTACACTAACCCCATTGCTCTGGGCGCGCCTGCTTCCCTGCACGCGCCTGCGTCCCACAGAGAATGAACCACCCAATTTTATCCCAGGCCAGTGGAAAGTAGGCGTCCAGGGAGTCACATCAGCAGTGCTGCTCGCACTCTTAAAAACTCAGCACAATGGGATGGCATCACCAGCCCCAGAGAACAATACACAGAATGAAAATGCACTGCAGCCGATCTCGCAGAGCTGTGAATAAATACGCAGCGTCATGCAAAGGGAACACGTGCTGCCCACCTTATGCTGGGAGGTGAGCAAGTCACCAGAGCAAACCCACCTGCCCAGAGTCTATGGGACACCCAGGCACAGCAATCCCATGTTTGTGAAGGCACCTGAATTGTTATTTTGGAATTTGCTTGTCCTAAACTTTGGCTGGCACAGATGAACAAGAGCTGGCCAGACTCAGGGCTGCACATCTTCGGGAAGACTTTGAAAAGTCAAAATTGTAAGCAGGTTTAGCTACTATGTTATTTGTGAACAGAAATTATTTAGCTCTTGCATGAAAAAAGAGAATGCTAAAAACAGATACACATAGAATCTATTAGACAATATGGTTTTATCATTAATATAAATGCTTTAGATAGTTCTAAATGCATGCTTGCAGTGTGGCTTAATGCCAGGGTAATTTCAACTCAGAAACCGCTCTTCAAATAACAAAATATAAAATCAACATTAAATTTTCCTGAGGTCCTTAGCAAAAACTTGCAAAGGCTAAGCTCAACATTCCTGCTAAAAAATGAAACAGAGTTCTCACTTGATGCTTACAGAGTCCTTTAACGCCAAACACTGAAAGAGTCAGGAGGTGAGAAGAGGCAAGATAAGTAAGTGTCACAATAACAATAACAATGCATGAATTTTTTCTTGCCATTTTCAAAGGGCAACCTAGAACAATGTACCTAAGAACGTGGCATTTCCCCTAAAACCCAAATCACCATCAGCGACTGAAAAAAGCCTGCAAGTAACACAAATTTTATATAAGCAGGTGCTAGTCGTGCAAGATAACATCATCACACATAGAAGTCACAAGGTCAATAGTGCCATTCACCACAGTTTTAATTTGAACACAAAAAAATTAGGAAAACCTCTTGGTCAGTTGTTTCACAGTTTTTTTCTGTCAATCCTAAGAAGCTGAGTGAAACTTTTCAAGAGTTAAAAATGTCAGATTAAAGCTTTTTGGGGTAAAAAAGGTCTTTTTCCTGCAGTGAGGTTTTGCTACTCTGAGTAATAAAAATGCAAGGGAATTTTCTGGTTCTGCTGCACTGGTATTCAAAAAGCTGAGACAGATTTCTCAGACTATGGGGGGAAAAAAACCTCTTTGCAAGCAGAAGCTCTGCACAGAAAACAGCCTCACATATCCATTTTTTACTGATAGAGCAACAGAAGGCCTAGAGTACAAACCAGGAGCTTAATGACAGTGGTCCTTGCCTGTGATGAGATGTTGCAGTTTGGAAAAAAAAAAAACTTTTATGACTGCAATTCCAGTTTGCAGAAACTGCACTTATAATGTCTGACATAATAACGGAAAAGTGTATTTTGATCAACCTTTCCTGTGAACTATAATGCAGAAGAGTAAGTGCCTGGGAAGAAGGTTTAGAGCATCAGATCATTACCTAACTTTTCCATTTGCCTTCTTCCAAAATGTGTTGCACCTCTCTTCTAGATTTCTGCACAAACAAAACTACCACCATGACGTGTTTTTTCAGCCCTCTCATAACCAAGCAGGAGATTTTTAAAAGCAAACATTCCCTTTCCCAGGCCAGCACTGGGAGTGTGGGCCAAGTTTCGCAATCTCACTGTGAATTTCTTGGCACGCCCTCTCGCTATGGAAGCCCCAGGTCCCAGAGTCACAGCATTACCTCAGCAGCACAGGTTTCATTTAAATGAAAACCTGTGCATCAAGAGAGCCTCAAAGTAGGGTTAGAGTTGAAACCCATGAAGCAAGTATGGAGTAGCAACGCAAAAAGCATAACGCAAGGGGAACACAACTGCACATTTTTCTAGAATGTGCTGCTTTGAAGGCATGACTCGTTACTTTGAGTGTGAGGTGGCAGCAGCACAGCAGCTGTACTATCTTATCTACCATCATATCAGCGACAACCCCCTTCCCACCCAGCCTGGCTACAGCAGCCAAGTGACACCATCCTGCTTCCTTCCTGGGAACTCAGCATCTTTTGCCACTTTCTCTGACAATCACCTTGACAGCTCGGACACTGCTTTTCTACTTCTAGCTGCTTTTAATACTGTCTGTAACACATATCTGCCAAAATGTTAAGGCAAAATGAGGTCTCATGTTCAGCTCCTTTCATATTATGATTTCCTTAAAGCCTTTGGAGCCATTAAGAAGGATCCTGAATCTCTTAGACAGTAAGAGTGTGTTTTTACACTGCTTGTCAACAGCTTGTTGCTGCCAGCTCAGGGCAGCCTGTCCTATCCCAGCCCCAGCCCCCCAAGCACACACATCACTGAACCCTGACACCCCAATTTTGTGCCGGCTGAGCCCCACTGAGCCACAGCCTCTCTCCTCACTGCCATCTTTACTTCCCGAGTGGGAAACAACAAGATGAAACTCCCAGTGCTCATCAAGCACTTTGATTTCACGCCATGGGATGCTCCCACTCAGCAAGGGTTAGCAGAGGAGAAACTTAGGGCTCAGCTACGCATTCTTTTTTTACCTCCACCATATACAGCAAGCAGATTGGCTTCAAGGAAAAAACACTTACAGGACATGGGTGGGTGATGCTCCCCATAGCAACTCACGCTGTGGTTCCCACCTGGTTCTGGGAGCCAGCACTGCTTCAGGTTTGGTTTTTGTAGTGAAATGTTGGGATGTCCAGGTTCATTTAACCCCATCAGACCTTAAATGTATTAACTCACTTGCTTAAACCGTTCGCAAGTAAATGCTTTGTTTACAGAAGCATTGGCACCATCAGGCCTGCTAACCCTGAAGGGCTCTGTGGGCATTGCCTGCCCCCCTGGATCTGACTCTGTGAACCAGAGCACTCAGGAGATCCAGCCCAGATTAACCCCTTTACAGATCTATTTTAATCACATTTTCCCTTTAGCAAACAAATTGAGTTTATATTGTTAAAATACTGTTGTTGTAAAATAGCATCAGATATATATGTATTTTTAGTGTTTTAAAATGCTTCCTGCATTTTTTTGCAGTTCAGTCCCTCAGTTTGCACAAACCACTGCCAAGCCAGAGCGACTGCAGCTTGCACATGGGCACAAAATCTGGCCGCAGGCCCACACCAGTGTTTCACCAGCTGGGGGCAAACAAGGGAGCTGCTGTTATCCTTCAGCTCACAGGGCAGATGCAGCCTGGGCAGCAGGCTGCTACCTGAGGTTGAGCGATGGAGACCCAAATCACGCTTTGATTAGCACAGAACCTCTCGTGGACTCGGGAAACGCTGCTTCATTCTGTCTACCTGTCCAAGCTCTCATTAGCAGCACCACAGGGGGAAAGCTGACGAGTGCCAGCCGGGACCCACTAGCCTCGCGTGTGTCAGCCACAAGCCATGCAGGGGCTTCAAGCCATCCCACTCACCTCCATTCCTAATGGTCCAGGGATATACGCCCGGTCCCAGCCCTCAGGCAGCTCTGGAGCCACCTGAAAGGAGTATTTCTGACAGCTGACATACCCTCGCCTACATGAGAGACCAAGCGACGGAGCTGGGTGGGCGGCTGGCACAGCCACCGCCGGCCTTGCGGAGGGGACACCTGGAGGCGACAAAGCCCGACCAGCCCCGGCCGGGGCTCCCCCGCAGCAGCCCCTGCCCTGCGCGGGCCTCGGGGCCGGCTCCGGCTCCGGCTCGGGCAGGCCTGGACAAACAGAAGGGATTAAAGGGAAGTGCGATGCCGCTGGCCATTCCGCGGGGCTGTTGGGATTACTTTCGCCTTCCCGTTTCCCCGCCCGCAGCGCGGTGGCGAGCGCAGCCGCCGCAGGCCCGGAGCGGGGAGCGGCGGGCGGCGCCGCGCCGGGGCGGAAGT
>VZTF01000388.1:0-11089 GCA_013397755.1 Cnemophilus loriae
CGCATCCGCCTCAACAGCGACAATTTATCTCTTACTCCATTTGGGGAAAAATAATACCCACACATCTGCAAAAACCTAAGACCTGAGCACGGGACTTGCTTGCATATGGAATAAGCTGAGGCTACCAAAACCCAGGAATGGCAGAGAGCAGAAATTTCATCCTTACTTGCATGCTAGCCATGATCCCATGATGAGATTCTTTCTTGTCTTATAAGATTAATTCTTGAAAACTTAATGTCGTTAGGCCATTTGATCAGAGCCTGTATCTCATACATACTGCGCTAGATGCAAGATGCCTACAATCTAGCAAAGTACAATACAGTAATAATTGGTTTGCAGCAAGTTAGACAGTGTTTCAAAAATAAAAGCATAAGTACAGCCTTGTCATGGGAAACCTATCCCAGACATACATGGAAGTGTCTGATCCCTAAAATAATCTGTGTTGGTAATTATAGCTTTATCTATGCTGGGATAAAATATGTTGATGTTAAAAGAAGATTATTTACCCACACTCATCATTACAAATATTTTCATGTTTGTTTTTTTCAGTTACTAGCAAGCAACAATACAAGCTTCTACTCAACATTGCTATAAAGTTCATCAGTCATTAGTGATCAGTAACTATTTCAGATTGATTATTCTGGTTCAATCATACTATCAAGAGGATGACTGATTACTTTGATTAAAAAATTCACTGCTTGTAAAGAGATGTTACACTGAAAGATTCAGACATCTGCATGCTACTTAAAACATGAGCTGCTTCCTGACACAGAAACATATCCAAAGCATGGCTTTGGAGGAGCCTCTAGTGGTGATAAAGTAGATGAGCATCTGTTAATTCATAATCAGAAGTATAAGCTAACAGCCTTGCTAATATTCACATTACCCTACAGATGCATTACTCCGAGTAAGGTTACCAGCAATCAGCATCTGAAAGCCACATACTTGGTAACAAGTAGAATGATTTAAATAGTGCCCTACCCACAAGTTTTACCTTGCCTTGATTCAAATAAGGGAACAAACCAGCTTGTTTCTTGTCTTTTTCTGCTTGTAGGTAACATTTAGTACATAAACCAAAGAAAGAGTTCTGCAAGCTTCCTAGAACAGGGAACAATGTTCATACCCAACTTATGCACTAAGTTACATACTGACACAGGTAGACTGTTATTTTTTTTTAAATTGTGTCTATGTGTTGTCCCAAATATGGGTTCTTTCACCCAGTATGCAAGAAGCCAATCCACACAGAGTTTAGATATTTGTTTATTTCATGTCTGTGCAGAGATGGGTGCTAGGTGGTGAATCCACAAAGCCAGCACACCCTCAGTATGCCAGCTACTCGCTTTTATATACTTTGAACAATAAAAAAATCAGCATTTCCAGTATAAGTAACAACCTAAAGCTATAGTCATTGGCTTTTCATTCTCTCCTCTCTGTTTAAACATAAAATGCACACTTATTTTACCACACATGCTCTATGAGAAAGGGACTTATGTGAGTAAGGGGCAGTCACAGCCTATGAGTGAGTATTTTATTATGTTAATGAGCACAAAGTTCAAGTAAAGTTGTTCTTTGGCTTTGTAGTTTGATTTATAGTGTCCTCCTGTTCTTACTTCTTGGATCATTGCTCTTGGTTCCTGCAGGTTTGGTTGTTCCCTCTGAAAGGAATGAGGGACTTGTCTTTACAAACAAACAGTGGGCCTGATGGTAGATAAAACTAGCACTGAGAGATAAAAGAAACAATGGGAAGGATTCCACTGATTGATGAATGGAATGAGAGGGATTTGTCTTTACAAACAAACTGTAGGTCTGCTGATAAATAAAATTGGATACTGACAGATGAAAGAAACAATGAGAAGAACCATAAATTCCATAGGAATTCCACTGATTGACACAAGGAAAAGAAAAAGGGAGGGGGAGTTAAATAGAAGGGAGTCTTAGGTATTAGGCAATTCGGGAAATCTGTACCTCTCAAGTACCCCAGCCAATGGGGAAAGAGAGAGGGAAATGTGGCTGGGAAATTAGGATAAAAAGGAGGCTCTTCCAAAAAATTTGAGAGACCCCATGTGGAATGCCCCATGACCTCTCCCTTTATTCGAATAAAGTTACAGGACTCCTCTGTCTCCTTTTTGGACATAAACCTCTAGTGTTTGCGGATTAATTTTCCTGACACCTCATTTTTCTTAAGTTATTTTATTTGTCCTGTATTATATTTCAGTGAAATTTTAACCTTCTAATGGTACTTTTTTTTAACATAAGCACACAGAAAGTAAGGATGTTTGAGATTTGCATGGCAGAAACACATCCTTTGAGTAATTTTACACAGACATTAGAGCACTATCTTCCATAGGTACCAAGACTGGAGAACATTTTGCTGCTGGAAAAGGACTTCTCCAGAGCATGAACTTTGTTTGACAGTATCAACTGTAAGCAGTTGTGTTTGCACTCCATTTGGTATGCCTGAGAGCAGGTATCATTAACTATGCAGTTTCTCCAGTCTTGCAACCTGCCGCTGCCACACTGATGTAGCACATGAAAACTGGAAAGCTAGTTTCATCATTTCAGGAAGCCCTGAAACATTACATTTTTTAATAAGCATTAATAGTGATGCAACACTTTCTTTAGCCTAGAACAAAAGAAAACAAAAAAACCCTCACATTGGGTGATTTGCCTGCATCTACTCACATACCATTTAGGTTCCAATAAGAGCCCTTAAAGAACTGGAGGATTTAAAGGCTTATCTGGCATCAGGTTCTGAACAAAACAGCAAACATTTGCTGGAAAGAATCAAACATTATCCTAAGTTGGAAGCAACCCACAAGGATCGAGTCCAACTCCTGACCCTGCACAGGACAACCCCAAGAATCACACCATGTGCCTGAGAGCATTGTCCAAACACTTCTTGAATTCAGGATCATCCTTCTTGCCCTTCTTGAAAATTGGGACACCATTAACTAGCTTCCAGTCAATGGGGACCTCTCCAGATTTCCAAGACCATTCAAAAATCATTGAGAGAGGCCTCATGATGACATCAGCCAGCTCTTTGAGTACTTTTGGATGAATCCCATCAGGCTCCATAGACTTATCGGGATCCAGCTGGAGCAGCGGCTCCCGCACAAGTTCAAGGTCAACTGGAAGTTTATCATTCTCATAGCCATGGTCCCCCAGCTCAGGGCACTGGGACCCCCTTGGTCCATCACCAGCATTGAAGACAGGCAAAGAATGTGTTAAACATGTTTGCCTTGTCCATGTCCCTGTTTGTGAGGTGACCATCCTCATCCTGTAATGGGACGATGTTATTTCTGGACTGCCTTTTGCTATAAATGTATTCAGGAAAACTGTTTTTATTGTCCCCCACAGTTCTGGCAGTTTCAACTCCAATTGAGCTTTGGGCACACAAATTTTCTCCCTACAGTGGCGATCAGCATCTCTGTATTCCTCCTATATCACCTGTCCATGCTTCTACTGACCATACACTTTCCTTTTTTTGCCTTAGCTCCAGAAGATCATCTCTGCTCACCCAAGTCGACCTTCTGCCTTGTTTGCTTGACTTGCGGCATTTGGGAATTGCCTGTGCCCTTAGGAGGTGGTGCTTAGAAAGTGACCAGCACTAATGGACCCCAGCATCTTCCAAAGCATTTTCCCAGGGAACCTTACTCACTAGTTCCCTGAGCAGATTGAAGTCCCCTCTCCTCATGTCCAGGGTTGAAGTTTTGTTGGCGCTTTTCCTCCTCTCACCAGAGATTTTAAACTCGATTGCTTCGTGGTCGCTGTGGCCAAGATGGCCACCAATCGCCACTTCTCTCTCAAGCCCCTCTCTGTTAACAAGCAACGAATCAATGAGGAGACCTTTCCTAGTCATCTCTCTTAGTACCTGTACCATGAAGTTATCATCCAGGTGTTTTAGGAATCTTCTGGACCTGTTTGTACCAGCTGTGTGGCATTCTCAGTTAAAATCTGGCAAGATGAAGTTCCCCATAAAGACAAGGGCAGTTGATTTAGAGTTGTCCCTTAGTTCAGACACTGAAAAAGTTAATGCTGTTTCAGCACTTTGCAATTACAATTGCAGACTAGCTGCTGTCAAAGTACTTCAGAGGTTTGTTTTTTAGCAGCTGAAAGATTTGTCTGACAACTATAGGTCTCTATCTTCCTTAAGACGCCATCTGATATGCAAAGTAAAATCTCCCCAAAATCAAATCATTAACAGAACTGATGTTGGTAAAAAAACCAACCCACAACAAAGTTCCCTTTGTTGTCATTTTTGAACATTCAGCGTTATTCACTAGAGCCACTGCTCAGTCCCTCTCACCTCACCTTGTCCCAGTTTTCATAGCCTCTAAGGAAAAGCATTTTCAGTTAAGCAAAATGGCCTCCATCAGAGACTGTAACAGCAGTAACCTTCAGTGGCACTGAAGGCAGTCTGGGAAGTTGAGTATCAGATCCAAGAATCTCCCTTGCTATACGAAAAAGGTTATGCACTTCCAGATCAGTACAATTTGCCTCCATATCCCTCCAATCCTGAACTGTCTCCTGTGAAACAAAGGTCACGCACCTCTTAGGAACAGCCCCATCAATGCCTATAAAGTAAACCAAGGCAGGATTTTGGGTTGTAAGTGCAAAATACACTTACATACCCATTACGAAAAAGGATTAACATCCAGGGACTTTGGCCATGCCACCACAATAATTTTCTGCATTGGACATGCAAACAGTTCAACCAACAGCAGTTTAACTCTCTAAAGACCTCTGCATATCTGACCCTTAAAATTACTCCTGCCTGCTCAGCATTATACTGATTTATATCTAACATTGTTAGTTCTGGTGCAATACAGAATTATTCTGCAGATATCCAAAAGTACTTGGCCTTTAACTGTCCCACTGGAAACAGTTTATACTATGCTACTCGAAGGACAAGGTCAACAAGCTTGTTTTTTTTAAATGCCTAACACCTCAAACTCAACAACTCTATCAGACTTTAAAGGACAAGTGGTTCAATGAAATGGCAGCATCTTTTCCTATGCATCAAATCTATGGACAAGGAACATCACTAGCATTCATTTTAACATTCACACAAGCACTACCATCTTAAACTTGTTAATTTTAAAGAAAATCTTCACAATGCTCTTATAAATGGAAAATTTTTTGGAAGTACAAAAATAAAAATGCAATCCCCCACATTTTTTTTAAACACTTTAGTGCATTTGAACACTCAGAGACTCAATGCTTATATTTTAATACAAACATCTCCTTACTACAAAGATGCTTTACAGTAACAGAAGAGCTTTCCTCCCTTGCATAGCAATAGCTAAGCAATCATACAAAGATAAGAGAATCCCTTTTAACTCCCACTTTGCACCCACTTACTAGGACAGTCCTGATCATCTACTCTAATAGGACTGCCTTCTGAGCTTTTTAGAAACATAATTATCATCTTTGGCATCTATTAGGTCAGCAGAAGTTAGTGCTTTCTGAAACCTGCTGGAAAGCAAGACAGTACACTTATCACTGTTGTGAATTTAGGAAGGGAAAAATTAAAGCCCTTACTACCTCAGGAAGTAGCAGAATCCACATATCTACAACATTAATTATATGTGCTTTTGTTTCAAGTCAAATTTAGAATTGGAGGTAATGAAAAAACATTGCTCAACAAGGATTTCCACCTCCCAAACAGTGTGGTCCTCAAGGTGGAGAATCACAGCAAGGTAAGAGGAGAGGTCCCAGCTGACTGGAAGCTGGCAAAGGTTGTCCCAGTTTTCAAGATGGGCAAGAAGGATGACCCTGAAAACTATAGGCCTGTCAGTCTCACTTCAGTGCCTGGTAAAGTTATAGAGAAGATTATTCTGGGAGTTATTGAAAAACACTTGAAGGATAACACAGTCATTGGTCACAGCCAGCACAGACTCATGAGGGGAAAGCCTTGCTTGACAAATTTAATTTCCTTTTATGACAAGGTAACCCACCTAGTTGACCAAGGAAAGCCAGTTGTGATCTTTTTGGATTTCAGTAAAAATTTTGATACTGTCCCTCACAGGATCCTTATGGACAAAATGATATGTTTATCCGTCTGTGTGCTAGATAACCATGTCATGCAGTGGGTGAGCAACTGGCTGACAGGTCAGGCACAAAGGGTTATAGTGAAAGGGGTGACAGGCTGGTGACCTGTCACTTGTGGGGTTCTGCAGGACTCCATCTTAGGGCCAGTTCTCTTCAACATCTTCATAAATGACTTGGACACAGGATTCAAAGGTATATTAAGTAACTTTGCCAACAACATTAAATTGAGAGGAGCTGTCGACTTCCTTGAAGGCAGGGATGCCCTGCAGAGAGACCTCGACAAATGAGAAGGCTGGACAATCACCAATCATATGAAGCTTAACAAGGGCAAGTGCCGGATTCTGCACCTGGGACAGGGCAACCCTGGATGTACAGACAGACTGGAGAATGAGAAGCTGGAGAGCAACAATGCAGAAAGGGACCTGGGGGTCTTGGTTGATGCTAAGTTGAATATGAGTCAGCAGTGCCCTGGCAGCCAGGAGGGCCAACTGTGTCCTGGGGGGCATCAGGCAAAGCAACGCCAGCCAGTCAAGAGAGGTGATTGTCCCACTCTACTCTGCACTGGGGAAGCCTCACTTCGAGTCCTGGAGGCACTTTTGGTCACCCCAATAAGAAAGATATAAGGCTATTAGAGAACATCCAAAGGAGGGCTACGAAGATGGTGAAGGGTCTAGAGGGGAAGGCACATGAGGAGTGGCTGAGGTCACTTGGGTTATTCAGCCTGGAGAAGAGGAGACTGAGGAGATACCTCATCATAGTCTACAACTTCCTCACGAGGGGAAGCGTAGGGGCAGGCACCAATCTCTTCTCTCTGGTGACCAGGGACAGGATCCTAGGGAATGGCATGAAGCCGTGTTGGGAGGTTTAGGTTGGATATTAGGAAAAGGTTCTTGGAAAAGGTGGTTGGGCACTGGAACAGGCTCCCCAGGGAAGTGGTCACAACACCAAGCCTGACAGAGTTCAAGAAGGGTTTGGACAATACTCTCAGGCACAGGGTGGGATTCTTGGGGTTGTCCTGTGCAGGGCCAGGAGTTGGACTTTGATGATCCTTCCAACTCAGAATATTCTATGAGAACAGCAGAATGACAAGAATATGCTAATGTCAACAAAGATGAATCACCTCTGGACCGGGGGGATAGGGAAAAAAGGGGTGAGGTTGCACAAAAGGTAACTTAAGGCTAATTAGCATGGTAAAAAAATCACACCCCTGGGAAGGGACCTTGTATGCTAATGTCACACCAACCTCATATGTTGAACTAGTCACTAATCAGAGCATGCACAGAAATGAGTTGGTTAAGTTGACCAATGAACAAGTTTTACGCAACTTCTTTGTTTTATCTTGTATAAAAGCCTGCAAACTTTCCAAAGAGGTGTGCTAGCTTTGCGAACTATCACCTAGCACCCCTTTCTGCATAGAACCGCATTAAATGTTAGAAGGTGAATCTCAACTCTGTGCTCATTGTCTCTTGCACACCAGGCACAAACCTAAACTCTGACTGAGTGACTTCACAGGGTATCCTACAGATTTCTTGATGCTTGGTCTTCTCATCTCTTGGCCACACCACTACTGAAGGACTCTAAAGTATATTAACTTTTAGTTTATTATCATCATCGTGAACATTAGATATATGCATTCAAACCAAATTAGGTTTTAGGAGTAGGGTAAGCATTTGTCTCAATCAGTCTGCAATTCAAGATACTCAATACAGTTCCAAATTAGCATGCTATGCTTTGAAGTTTAGAAAACTTGTCCCCTCCACCCCTCCAATCACCACTACAAACATCAAGAGAATTCCTGTTACTGAAAGTATGCAAGTTTTGTTCTGAAGGTTACTGTTCAGTATTCACTATATGAAAAGAGAAGCTCTAAACAAAAATAAAATAATTACTTTTTTCCAAGGGGCCTTTTAAAATTCACAGCATTTGAAATGCTCAGGTCAGAGGTTATTCCATTTCAGCATCAGTATTAAAAAACAGCATGCAACTCATCTGGGTATCAAACAAAATCAGAGTACTTGACAAATTATCCTGTCTCATTTTAAGATTGACAATATTGACACTAGTATACAGCGTTGTGAGGAATCCTTAACCTTCCTAACAGGATACTCGGGAGTTACACAAGTAGATGTCACAGAATCACAGAATGGATAAGGTTGGAATAGACCACAGTGGGTCATCTGGTCCAACCTCCCTGCCCAAGCAGAGTCATCCCAGAGCACACAGCACAGGATTGTGTCCAGACAGTTCTTGAATATCTCCAGTGAGGGAGACTCCACAACCTCTTTGAGCAGCCTGTTCCAGTGCTCGGTCACACAGCAAGTAAAGAGGTTCTTCCTCATATTCAGGTGGAACTTCCTGTGCATCAGTTTCTGCTTGTTGCCTCTTGCCTCATTGCTTGGCACCACAGAGCAGAGCCTGGTCCATCCTCTGACCCCTCCTTGAAGATACTGACAGACATTGATGAGGTCCCCTCTCAGTCATCTCTTCTCAAGGCTGAACAGGCCCAACTCCCTCAGCCTTTTCTCATAAGAGATGCTCCAGTCCCCTCATCATCTCTCTAGCATCCACTGGATCAGCTCCAGGAGCTCCATGTCTCTCTTGTACTGAGGAGCCCAGGACTGGACACAGCACTCCAGATGTGCCTTACCAGGGCTGAGTAGAGGGGCAGGATTGTTAAGGAAATTTCCCAGTCTGACCATTCATGAGACACTTTGGCAGTCACTCCAAATTCCAGAGCCTTTAACTGCTGGGACCAAAGCCCCTTCACAATAGGTGGCTCCAGTGACCTGACAGGTACCCCACTTGACTCCCTACACACCCCACTCACACACAGTCAGACCAGGTTTCCTTTACAGGCTCCACCCCAGGTTTCCCATAGCAGAGTCTCAGATGTCTTGTTCCATAAAGCAATTTATTCACCATGCAGTAATACAGAAACAGCCCAAGCTGGTGCCTTTGAGGAAGGACCCCCAACCAAGGCTTTTGTACCCTCGAAGTCTAAGTGCGTGATAGTCTGGGGTCATCGGCTCCTGCTCTGTCCCTGAGTGTCCAGTCACCTGGCTGGGCCACAGGTCTCCATGTCCTTTGTTATGCAAAGGGCTGACCTTTCACAGCCTCTTGCCTCGGGCTCCCACCACCCAGAGCTCAATCTGCAGCTGGCACTGCAGCTGAACACTGAGCTGCCTGCACTGAATTTATTCCTCAACAGGATCACCTCCCTCGACCTGCTGTCAACGCTCTTCCCAATGCACCCCTGCTGTGTCGGCTGAACCAACAGTTGTGGTGGCCGGGGGGCCAGAGAGCCCAGGTATAGAGGTGACCCGCTGGTGGGCAGGCTCCAAAGTGCAAGACTCCCCTCTTACCTCAGTGAGAAAGGCCTCTCCCATTGACCCTATGGAGATTCGGTCTGTCTGACTGGCCAACAGACAGATGCCCCTTGCATCCCTGAAGAGGATGTAATCCAGCCCCCACTCCACCCCCTCCTTATTCCCATTGGTTGTTCTTGTATTACCTCNCGGCAGTTCCTCCACCAACATCTCACACAGCAATACACCCCAGAATCCCATTGGCCCTCTTGGCCACAGGGACACACTGCTGGCTCATGGACAGCTTGTTGTCCACCAGGATGCCCAGGTCCTTCTCTGCAGGGCTGCTTTCCAGCAGGTTGGCCCCCAGCCTGTGCTGTTGCATGGGGTTATTCTTCCCCAGGTGCAGGACTTTGTTGCACTTGCCTTTGTTGAACTTCATACATTTATGTCTGAAGTTATTCAGGTGTTCTGCATCTACCATAAAAACCAGAGCACATCATGATGATGTCTGCCTTCGACCGCATCACCAGTTTTCAACTTCATGTGCTACAAAATAAGTTACATCATATTGATTTTGCTAATCCATTCCAAATATGGTACACTTCAAACAAACCTGCAATGTAAGTTGATTAGACAACACTGACAAGCCAGTCAATGAGTCCAAGAGCAAAAGGAGAACAATATCTAAACTAGTCATAGCTTCTGCTCTGGTATCCCAGGAAACCAGCTGCAGCTACTTGGTTCAAGTTGTGTACTATGGCAGAAATGTCTGCAATCCCACCCTAATAACCAGCATTTCTACAACTACTAAGTAGCATCTACAAAGGAGAGCAGCAGGTCTCCTATAGAATCTTGAGCATGAACTGCACATGCAAAAGCACAGTATGTCTGGGGAGTCAGGACACTCCCATCTCAGAAATGTTTTGGCTAGGTCAGACTACATATTTGCATTGACAGCAGTATAAAACCTAGCTCACTTGCACAGAGTAGCACAATGAAGTAAGTGAGCACATGATGCCAGGGTATCCCAAGCTAGATGGTCACTTGGTTTCTTTCCTCAGAACTGGCCCCATTGACCCCTTGGTCATGTAACTCAAGAAAGTCTCCTTAACTTCATTAAACGCATTTAGACTTTCCCTAAAATGTAAGCACGTTGTTTGGAAGGTTTTCTACATGGTAATATTTAGCTTGTAATTTTGATGTCCTAACTGAACTATTAGGTCATTACAATCATAAAATAGTCTACATAGACTCTTTTAGGCTAAAATCCAAATTTATTTCAGGTACCATGTGTGCCATTTTAGTCTGCCAGTTCATAGCCTTGAAGCCTTTATCTGTTTGTACAGAGAAGATACCAAACCAACTACCCACACTCCAGAAGTCAGCATATAGACTCCTGAATTCTTCTCAAAGGATGCTTTCAGAAATCCATAATTAGTCCAACATTCTTTTTCAATGTGTTACAAAGTTCAAGTTGTTGTCTCAAATATGGGTTCTACCCCATGTGAAAGAAGCTAATCCACACAGTTACTTATTTCATGTCTGTGCAGAGATGGGTGCTAGGTGATAAATCCACAAAGCCCGCACATCCTCAGTATGCCAGCTACCCGCTTTTATATGATTTCCCATATCACTAACAGTTTTCCATGTAATACTACAAATGTACTTACTCCTCCCTAACCCATGGAGTTATCTTAATTTTCATCAACACTGTTGGGGAAGATGAAACA
>VZTF01000389.1:0-24276 GCA_013397755.1 Cnemophilus loriae
GAGACGGCCAGGCCAGTGCTGTCACAGCCTGCCCTGCCCTGGTCCATCCTGGCCTGCCCAGCCTGCCTTAAGCGCTGTGCGGAGCCACGCGGCACCCCAGGCAGGCAGCTGACAGCCGCACGTGTGGCAGCAGCTCGGAGGCTCCTGAGAGCTGGCGTGGCGCTGGGACAAGCCGCCCTAGCCCCGGCCCTGCCTTTCTCCAAGGTGTGGGTGGCAGCCCACAGCCTCCCTCAGGGGGCCCCACCCGCACGGCCACACTCGGGGCACAAGTGAGCGCAGCTGGGCCAGGGCAGAAGCTCGCCTTTCCTTCCCCAACTCACCTGGGCAGCGGCCAAGTGCACATGGCACCACCACTCACCCAAAAGTGGCAATGCATAAGCCAGTGGGCCAGATGAGGATGATGGAGGTGGCGTCCTGATCTCTGCATGGCATTTGAAACAGTTTTCAGGGCCTGACATCTCCTTTTTAACCTCCAGATGTCGGCAATGCAAAGTCACCAGTCACAACCCAACAGTGTTTAATCCATCCTAATAATGATTAAATTTCTCCAATTTAACTTTTTATGGCTTTTTATGCATTTTTATTTGTTTAATGAAATAACTCTTGGTATCTCATTCACATGTGAAACAATTATCCAGATACCTTTTGAAATCAGAATCCTGAAACTGGCTGTCAGGCTATGGGTGGGGTTAGTTACTAGGTACCTAGCACCTCATACTTGTACCGCAGGAGGTGTTTACCTTTTGAATAAACAGCTAATGTCAAGCTGTAATTTGTGCTGAGTTGGGTACATCTCTATGTAAGTCATCTTACTCTGCTGACTGACCTCTAATCCTTCTTATAACAGGAAGTCTTAAACTTTCTAGCCTTCCTAAATTCTTTGGGGTTTTATGTGGTTCAATTCTAAAGAATTTTATGTTGCTTTGATCTAAGGGCTTTTTGTCCCTGAGGGACTACTTTCTGTAATTGACTTATGACTGTAAATATGGATAAGCATTGGAGGTGATGGACTTTCCTAGGCATCTTATCGTTTATATAACTGTGAGGACCCAATTTAATCTTGATTTTTGTCTCAACACTGATTGTCAGAGGCAGGGCAGGGTTTGCACAAATGCCACTTGGGAGGCAACTAGGAGAAGATGGGAGAAAGCCCTGTCTCTGGGGAGACTTTGCCTGGCAACCATTTCACATCTCACATGGCAGGCAGCAGGAGACCATGAGGGACCCTGTACCCTCCAGAGAGGTTCTCCAATCAGATGGAAAAAGGTCTCCACCCGTAGACTGCAGTGGAACATTGGACTGGGCCAATGGTCTCCTGTCAGCAGGCAGACCTCGGGAGGAGCCAGGGGCATAAAAATAACTGCGTCACAAGCTCTGGGCTTTTTGAGTCTTGTCTTTTTGGGGCATTTTTGAGTCAGGGCTTTTGAGTGTGGGTTTTTGAGTGTGGGCTTTTGGGTCTTGTCTTTTGGTCTTGTCCGCTTTTTGCCCTGGCTCTAGCCTGCCTTTGTCTTTTTTGCCCTCACTAGCGCTTGCTTGCTTTCACTCACTCGTCCTCTCTCTTGCTGGGCACTTGGCTGGACACTGGCTGCCCGTCGCCTGTCCTGCCTCCCTGTGTTCCTGTCCAATGCTCAGCCTGCCTCTTCCCTATGTTCCTGCCTGAGCCCCCTGCCTCTAACACTGCTTCACCAATCCAGCCCATCACTGTGATCCCCACCGCGACCCTGTCCAGGGTTCTGGCCCTCCCACCCTCCGGCCCACTCACTCCCCTCGTGTCCGGCTGCCCGTGGCCGCAGGAGCTGTGCCTGTGGAGCCTCTCCCTCTGCACAGGCTCCCCGGCAGGCAGTGTGCGCACACTGCCTGACACTTGGGCGTCGACGGCGCTCCTTGACCTTCTGGTGGTAATGCCCGCTTGTTCCCTCTGTCTCCCCTCTCTCTCTCTCTCCCCTCGCCATCCTTTTCTGCCTTTCCAGTCCTCTTTAGTAGGGCAACTGTTTTTTATCAGCAATAAATGGTTCTCAGATACAATGTTGTCTTGTTTGACTTAATTTCATCCTAGACCATCTGTTTTAGAAGAACGCCTCCCAGTTCCCCACAAGGAATGTGACAATAACTTTGAAAGTTTGAGAGAAACAGTCTCAATACCACCCCAGAGGTTCAGCTAGTGGGATTTCTAGGGTAGATTTCAGCCAATCTACCCCTCTACAGACGTCTCTTACTAATTACACTTATGTAATATCTAGTTATACACAAAACAAAACCCATCTGATAATTTAATTTCTAATCATCCTTTCCACTGATCCTAGATTTTTTCTTTTCTTAGAAAATGTTTCTTTTCTCAGTGTGTGAATGTTTACATTCTCATGAAAGAATCAATTTGAAGTTTCTAGGATAGCTCTCATTATGTCTCATGTCCCAGTGGTAAGTAATTCCTTCCACATTTGATGGCTCTTTTGAATGAATGTCATTTAAGAATGTATTATAGTATTCTTTTTTGTTCAGCTCACTAAAAAAAAGAAAAGTTAAGAATACATCACTGCCCCTGTTGGTATTGTACTTGGTGGTCTTAATGGTAGCTAAGATGCCCCTATGATGTGCCTTTTGAGTTAGTATATATGACTTATATGTGAAACAATAAATAAAAAAAAAAAACCTTTGCTGTCAGCATATCTTTGTATGTTTATTCTCATCATTAAAAATATCCTGGTTTGTGTTAGGACCATTGCCAGCAGCTCAGTGAAGGTACCTGAGGTACTGTGCTCAGTCGGTTCTGAGCTCCTCAGTACAGGAGACATGGACATATGGAAGAGAGTCCAGCAAAGAAAGGGCTGTTGAGGTAATGAGAAGATTGGAGCATATCTCCAGTGCGGAAAAGCTGAGAGAACTGGGACTGTTCAGGCTGGAGAAGAGAAGGCTCAGGAGGAAAATTATTCATGTGCACAAATACCTGAAGGCAGGGTGCAAAGAGGAAGGAGCTTGGCCATTTTCAGTAGTGTCCAATGGCAAGACTACAGGTAAACTGAACAGGCAAACTGAGTTTGTCTGGGGACAAACTGAAATACAGGATTTTCCATTTGGACATCATGGAGATCCTTTTCATTGTAAGGATGACAGGCGACCAGCACAGGTTGCTCAGGTGGGTTAGGTAGCTTGGTCTCGATGCACATGGTCTCACAGGAAAAAAAAAAAAGATGATATGTGTCTAAAGTTAGTTAAACTAAAGTAATAAAGCAAGAGTTCTACCTTACAGAATCACATAGTACTGCTAAAACTGCAGAATTCTGCAATCTATATATTATTGTCTACTAAAGTGGAGAGTTATGTAGTAGTCTGTTTATATTCCAAACTATCACAGTAAATTTTAAACTGAATAAGTTTTTCTTTTAAGCAAATAGCTTATCTGGAATTGTGAAATTAATAAAATGTATGGATATTTCCTTTTAAGGTAAACCACTTTACTTAAGGATTTTGAGTTTTAAAGCAGCATTTATATAAATTACCCTTTCTACACATAGAATTTTGGAGCATTTTATAATAATTTCTTTTTTTTTTTTTACTTGTGTGTTATTTTTGTTTTCCTAGTGGTTAAAGTTTTGTTCTGAATTTGTCAATTTGGGCAAGGCTTTTCGTTTTGCTATGATGTGTGTGTTTTCTTCAGCAACTATTGTACTGCATTTATAATGCTGTTATATAATTCAACAAACAGGTTTATTTGTAGGATTTCTTGCAGGGAAGGAAATGCTCTAGTAGATAAAGAAGTTTTGAAATTATTCAAACAATTTTCACTGAGTCATGAATGTCTCATCAATTGCTTGTCATTTTCTGTCTTTACGAAGAATACGGCACAAGTTTAGGACATTTATGCTATCAGTATTTCTACTCCTGAACTCTTTGTCTTCAGCTAGCTAACTACAGGTCATTGCTTTGGTTAATTTGCATTTGTTTATTTTCTTTGTCCATTAGGCAGACCCAAAAGGTGTCCCTCTCCCCCCCCACCACTCCCCTACCCCATTTCAATATGCCTTCTCCCTTCCTTTCCTTGTATTTCCACAAAATGGCTTTTGATTACAAACAGGTGAGGGGTCATCATAGTGGATGGAAAGGAAGGACAATGATATACACTTTGCAGATTGGGAAAAGTTAGGATCCGCAGTGCATTGGACCTCTGTCCCTAAATCTTGTTATTGCCATGCTTTGAAATTTCTTCTGAAATTATTTTTGGTCCTTCCTGGAATCCTTCCAAAGTGGCATAGCCAGACTGGACTCACCTTTGCTTTAGAAATCAGTCCGAAGAAACATGATTTAACTGCCTTCAGGTATCCTGGTCCAGGGCTGGTGTCCTTGGCTGGTATGGAGAGAAAAACCTACAGACCCAGAGGTTTCCCTGCAGAACTCAGCCCCTACAGAAGAGACTACTTCATAATATTCTAGGCTTTCCTTAAAAATCTTATGAAGTAGTCCAGTCCCTGCACAGATAAATATGTTACTAAATTTGAGGCCTCCATTGCTCAGATTTTTCACTCAGAAGTAAGGGATCTGAAGTATTTCAATCAGAGGAATTGGAAATGCTGTAGATGAGTCTACAAAAGGGAGACCTCATAAGAGATATTTAGTGCAACTGGCATAAATGTAACCTTTTAAAAAATCTATCAGATGAGCAAAACAAACTTGTATAGTCTGAACTGTCTAACCTTTATTTTTTTTTGGTGTATGCCATATGGAGTTATGTTATACTTCACAAACTAAATGACAACATATAAATAACTCCTTTGTGAGCCAAACCCAAAATTTTGATTCATCAGCATCCAGTTTCAAATGGAGACATTGATAAAACGTTAGTTGGCACCTGAAAAAATTTTAAAGCAAAATATATCATAGTCAGAGAATAATGCAGGTATGATTTTGCTCTGTTTTTGTGATGATTCTATCAAGTCTCATCTTCTGCCTTTAATCACTTTTTTATTTAATAAATATTCCAGAGAGATGAGCATTAACCTTCTCTTCTCAGATGTAAAGCTTTCATTACATATCAAGCAACTCACCTGAAGAAAGTGGAAAAGAATATGAATTTGTAAGGTCATGGTGGTTTGTTTTTCTTCAACACTGATGTGGTTTTTTCAGAAATTCGCCAAAACTGGCATTTATAGATATGTTTTTTGACGTAGAAAAAAAATACCATTTTAGCTGTCATGAGGGTGGCAACACAAATGCTACAATTTTTTGCTCTAATGATATCCTGCAGTAGATAAAGTTCTTAATTTAGAAATTAAAAAAACCTAGACCAGAGCAATGCAGAGGGGAGTGACTGAATAGAAGGAGCATCTAGAGGTGTGTTATTGAGATGAGCAATAAACTTGGAGATCCACATGTAGTAAGGCTATAAAGATATATGGGAAAAAATAACAAACATTAAGCATTTTCTTCCCTTTCAAAAGAGATGAAGAAAAACTATCTGTATTGATCAAGCAAGTACATTGATAATAAATCTGCTGAAGATTCCAAAATTTGGGATAAACCCTGCAGCCTCACTGATACAGTACTCTTAAAAGTCTGTCTTTTCCAGAGAATCTTTAGCATTAATATTCTACTCTGGCTTTGTTTTCCTCTGCAATAGCTATTAAGGGGAAGGTGGGAAAGACTGTCCGGAACAGATGTAAAATGATTGTCACACAAAATTGTTTTATATATTCAGATTCAATAACATTGCTGTCTTTCTTTCCTCTTCCAAAAGGACTAATTCAAAAGATTAGTCCTTGTGATGATTCAGACTGTAGAGGGGGAGATTCTTATACCATGTAATCATCTAAAGTAACAAATTATTTCATACCATATTTAGTCCAGTTCTAACAGTTGTTTAATAAGAGGTTAGGAGAGGCAGATAAGTCAAAGAACAAGGATAATCTTTGACAGAAGTCATCCAGAGAACATACAAAGGATATAAAAGAGGTCTGTTTCCTTTTCTACTTTTATTGCAGTGAAATTTGAGGTTAGCACTGCACATCATCTCCAGAACTTGAGTTTAGAACTGAATCTTCTCTCTCTGCTCTGACCATTACCAATTTTTCCTCAAGTACCTTGTTAAAACCTGCTTATTCTTTAAAAACATGGTGGACCAAATCCATTTTAACAAATAAAGAAGAATCAGTCTTAATCAATATGAAAGAGCAGTTAAAGTAGAGGCATTAGCCCTTTAAAAAAAATAGAACAACATATTTGCTTTAATCCCTAGATCACAGAAAACGCTCTGATTAACAGCACTGATGAAATATTAAAACAGGTGAAAATCCCAGTCCTCAAGCTAAGAAACTGGTTCGTGTTGGCTTCTGAGTTAAATGTTATTTTCTTTATCAACATTTCTATGGACATTTCTATCCAGCAAAATATCAGTTCCAAAACAGTTCTTAGCCTCATGAATTACATCACAAACATACATTAAAATAGCTCATTCTTTCTATACATTTATGTATACATATCTATCTACACTAAAATAAAGCATTTTGTTTTCGTGATCCCAAGAGATGTTGTATTGTTTCTTTTCCTCTATATATAGTAGCTGAAATTTGAACTGTTCCCACCTAGTGGTTAATATAATGGTTAATATAACCTCTCCAGATCTTTCCCTCACCTTTCTCAGGACATACTGTTATTTTCCACTGTGCAAGGTTTTTTTTTCTGAGCATGGCATAGGTACCTCTTATCTCATATTGAGCAGAGAAGAATTTTCCCCTTTTTTAAAATGAAAAGATACCAAATGTCTCAAACCCACTTTAAAAATCACTGTTGTATACAACATTTAGTCTGCACTGCTAGAAGGCTCTGCAAATTGTAAAATCATTGAAATAATTGCTTATTCTTCGTAGGTATTAAACACAATTCAGTACATTATTTATATCATCTAGAGCCAAAAGGCAGTAATACATCATTTAGCCTGACATTTTCAGTAACATCCACCATGAGATTTCAAATATACCTCAGTCTATTAACTAAAGTAATAAAGGCAATGTTGTGCATGAAAAGTTTGAGATTATAAATCTTTAGCTTTGATAAATGATGGTATTTTGGGCCATCTTTTAATGTTGCTTAGTTCTCTTGTACTAAAAGGTCAAATCAAAACCAATATGAGGATACTGGATACAAGGGACACAATATAGCTGAAAATTTTCATGGCTGAGAAAGATACAGAATATTTTATCTAAATCTTTCATACCTACACTTTCAATCAATTTCAAGTTCTAATCGATTATGAACACATACTTATCCAGGGATTTTTTTTACAGTTTTTTAATTATGGAAAATAGTATAGGGATCCAGAGTTTAAAATTCTAAAGCATATGTATCAGTATAGCCATTTAACTTGTCATTCTAATTAAAGAATTTGAAAAGCACTTTGTACTAAAAAAAAGTAGGAAACCTTGGGGAAGAAAAAACAAGCCTTATGTCAGTTGCAGTGAAGCTTGTGAAAAGTGCTTCTTGGTGTGGAGATAAATAGAGCAGCAGGCACTAATGTGGAACCATAAAGTTGGGTGGAGAAAGAATGGAGCTTTTTTGTGATAATCGTCTTTTATTTAAAGGCATTGGTCTCCTATATGTCTTAAGTTAGCACGTGAAAAGATACAGCCTTTCACAGGGACTTTTCCTGCACTGGGTCCTATTTTCTGCTGACAGCTGATGAAATTATGAAGTCATTTGTTAAGACTTCACCACTGAAGTGAAGACGTGACTATAGTGCAATGTGTGGAAATAGGGTGAAATATTTTGAATTTCCAAGAAAAATATGTAATAAGGAAGTCTTAATGGTCTTCCTTGATTTGACAATCAGGGAAAGAAATTATTTGTCAATGTAAATGGAGGCAGGTACAGAAAGGAAAATATAATAATAGGCGTTTTCAATGATGTAGTCAAAAAAGGGGATGAGTTCGACCAAATATGTATTCTAAAGCAAACAATTAAGCATGTTAAAGGAAAAAAGAGGGGGGAAATAAAAGAAGATGCTAGTAATTCAGATAAGACAGAAGTGTGAAAAAATCACAGGGGGAAAGGAAAATATCAGGAAAAAAATGACCGGAGATGAAGACTATGAGAAACGGGATTTTTTATTAAATATATTAGAAGACTAAAAATTCTTTCAGAATAGGCCCACTTAGTTGGAAAACTGAAGTCTAGAAACAAACAACCACTGGCTTCCTCTGTTAAGATCTTCCAGACTTTCACGATCCTAGCTTCTGAAAAGGATCTACATATTCTTTTTCTGATACGGATGCATCTGATACCTAGCCACTAGATCTCAAAAAGAACATATTTATAAGTATCTAAAGTCTTCCATCTTTGCAGACACTGCAGTTTATTATCATATCCCAGTCTTCTGTTTGCTAAATATAAATATAAACAAGCTTAGTTTATTAAGTCATTAAAGATTTTTGCCAGAAGGCTTTTCTTAACCCACAAGCAATTTCTGTAACTCTTTTCTACACCCTTTGCAGTAAGACACAGACTAAGAATCCCTGGCAATGGACTCATCTTACCCATCCAAATAATTTAATTTTGGATGGAATGACCTGAAATATTGAAAAATCCTGGTGTCAGCTGAATATATAGTCTGTTTATATAAGGGATACCAACTAATATAGTAGAATACAAAAAAAAAAAAAAAAGCAACAGGGCTGTTAAAACACATTATTTTCTTATTATTGAGTTATTATAAATCATTAGACACAATCACTCACATTTTGTAATTTCCTGGAATAACCTTGCAGAAGAATGCAACAGTCATTAAGACTACCAAGATGGTAACAATCTTACACAAGAAGAGTCGGATTTTCTTGATACTCAAATCTCACTAGAAAATGAGCAATTTGTTCTAACGGAGATATGTATCTCCAAACCACTGTGTCTTCTTTTCAGAGAGGCAGGATTATGAGGGTGACTGTAAATACCAAAAAGAAAGCCTTTGCCAATACCTCATCAAAACTGCAAAATATTATATGCTATAGATGGGTCCATATTCTATCAGTCTGATGATATAAACCCAAAAGAAGTACTTGCAATGTGGTTCTAAAACTTTAAAGGAAGATCAGTAGTTTAAAATAATATTTAAAAAATAAAATTAGTGTCTAAAAATTTTCAGAGATTTATGAAACTGAAGGTATCATTTTTTTTCAGTCTTTTATTTCCAAGTAGAATTAGGCAGCTTTAATTTCTGTCAGATATTCTCACTTTCACCAGAGCTGTACAAAAATTAACAAACAGCCAAATGAGGAAGAACATCAATTGGAGAGTGGCAGAACATCTGCCTGAATTTTCATTCTCTTCTCATGGCTGTTTTTCAAGACACAATTACAAGCAATACTTAGATTTTATTAAGCTATTCTTAGAAGACTTTTATCAGTGATGTCTTGTCTATTGTTTTGGAGTTTTGTGATCATAAACAAAATTATATATTCTCATAAAATTTTAGATAGTTCTGAATAGTCACTCATAAGGCCTTTAAAATGCTTTCTTTTCCTAGTACTCACTGCTTTCAGAAATAAACCAGCTTGAGCAAATATAAATATTTTGTAATCCTTATTTTTATTCATTTCAGTTTATATTTATAATGTTATTTTTAATAAATATTGACCTTTTCATATAATCAAGGTTTGTGTTGCATAGAACAAATATCCCATCTTTAGGTCTTTAATAAAGCATATTACATTTTAATAATCAGGAAAGAAATAGTCACTATTTATTCTAAAGGCTATAATAATAATATAAGATATAATAATTCCTGAAAACAAGCTTTTGTTAAAGTCCATTTTTCCTTATGCATCATGTGTTTTTTCCCGTGTTCCCATTAAGGGATAGCAAAGGATAGTGAAGAGATTCTAATGCACTTAATTACATGACTGTTACCAGTATAATTAATCAACTGCATTCAATGCCCCCCTACTCTTCATATACCCCTTTTCAAAAGTCTTTGCAAAGCAGCTTGTGAAAGGGAATCATGCCATTGGTTCTGTACAAATACTGAGCAAAAAAGCAAAGCAAACCCCTCGCTGAGTTCTTCGAAGAGGGGCAGTCTTGGGGCAAAAAATTGACGTGAGGTTAGATACTGAATCATAGAATATTGTATGCAGCTTAACCTTGACAATTTTATTGCCTTTTGGAAAACCTGTAGTAATACTGAACTGTGCCACAATGGTGTTCCTTGCAGGTTTCATAACTCTTCTAAGTTGTAAAAGTTACACTAATACGAAGGGTTGTAATCTTGGACCCATGTGAAACACCAGCCAATATCATTGCATTTCATCTTGCATGATTTTTTGCAAGAAGCAGAAAAATAGAACATCACCACATATGCATGACTGCATGCTTTTTAACCCCAGGTGTGTTGCCACCTCTGTCTTACCTGCATGTCTGCTCTAGTTTCAGCTGCTACACCTACATTGCTGAGATACTGAGGACTAGAAACTTCCTGAATCCTACTGATAGTGGGATGACATCAAACAGCATGATTGAATCAAGATATTTACACCTACAGCTGTCTCCTGTTTTGGTCCACTTCAGACTATTTCAAAGACAAGGTGAAATTGACTAATTTCCAGTTAAACCAGATGATCCGTGCTAGTGTCAGAGTTCTTTTGATGCATCACCAAGCTGTGGGCTTCCTGCTGGAAATAAGTGTGGTTTTGTTGAATTTATGATGATGGAAAGCATCAGCTATATGTGTCTTTTGAATATATGGTATTTGCTTAACAATAACATTTAAGTTACTCATTTGTCAGTATTTAAAATAATCTGATATGTTGTTAGGATGACCAATGACAATTCCCAGAAAATAAGTCAGCATGTTACCATAACAAGCTCTTCACTCTATACATTTTCGTCTCTGAATTTAAATTACTTATGAACAACTTCTTTTACAATGCCCCAAGCACATCTCTTATTTAAACACTGGCATGGAGCTCTTGCTTCTCTACCAACTGACCCCAGCTCTTTATAGTCTTGTAATGCTCTGAGCAAGATACTGAGAGATTGTGTTTTGAACTACCAGCAAAATAACTTTTTCTTGTTTTAACAGCATGGAAAACAACAAAAAACTTTCCATAAATAATTAAATAATTAAAACAAGAGTACTTGCACTTAGTTTCAGCCTGTTCTTTTTTTTTTTTTAATACGGCCATGACAAAGAAGTATGTCCATGTGCACAAGTTGCACAAAAATCCAGCAGCAGGAAGTGTGTTGTGGGTAGTCACAGTACAAAAAGGGAGCATTTTCCTTTACAGCTCTTTTCTCATGAAGCTTTCAAAAGCATATGAAAAAGTAATGAAAAGCGGCCCAGTAGAACCACTGTGTAGGACTACTGAGGGATTACAGGGCTTAATGTGAGTACAGTTACAGAACCTAGTGCTCGTGGATGTATGAATTTAGGAATTTGGTACAAGGTACTGGAAAAACAACAGCAACAACAAACAAACAAATAAACCAAGACAACAACAACAAACAACAACAAAAAAAGGAAAGTATCAATGTCTCACAGAAATTATGTACAAGGTGATAAATAAAATACCTACTTGCATTTTGAGTGTGTTTGAAACTGGTATTTTTTACCCCTGAAAACCTTTCCTCATTTCAGAAGAATGCTCTCCTCATTTATTCTTCATTTAAGCTGCATGTAAAGCTACATTTTTAACAATTAAAATAATTCATTAAAATAAGATTATCTCTTTATCGTGAGTCCTTCTTGCATTTCTGAATTTGAGAGGGTAAAAAATCATTAAACCGAAGATTTCATGAACATTTCTGATTCCCCACTGGAATCCCTACTTCGGCCGGAAAACCGAATACTTAACACAGAAAATGTAGATATTTTGAAAGCTCTTTTTAAGCGTATGGTGGCAGGAATGAACAGCTTTGTCTTCTACATGTACCTTTACTCTCTCGTTAGTTCATGAAATCATTTTGCAACCCCACTTAAATACTGTAGTACCAGGTCTAAACTTTGCCTCTATGTCAGCCCACTTCTGTAACAGCCTTAATGGTAATGTTTATGCTGTTAAGAATTCCCAGAGAATTACCGAGAGTAATCACCTCATTAAGAGCATAGACCTTTTGTTATTACATTTTATATTTAATTGCGTATAGGTGTAGGAAGGGAGGAGAGCAACTCCTTTCTCTTTTTTGAAATCATGGCTTCATACAAAGGGGTCTGTGCAATAAATATGTCACATGCTATCAATATACAGCATCAATGAGAAAGAAAAACATTTCTACATTTTCATGTGACTTTATGCATTTAGGCACTGGAAAGATAGGATCATTATCCTCAACAGTCAGAAACTCATACAAACAGAAGTAATGCAAGACAATCCCTGCCAATGTTTTCTTACTTTGATACCTGTTGCAATAAAGTGCTATCATGATATGAGTTAGCAACAAAAAGCAACTGCATTATCTGCAGATAATTCTTTCCTATTACTGGAATATTTCCCTTCGTGAAATGTTTAGTCATCTGGTAATTGGAAGAATTTAAGTGCAATCTTTTCTAAGGCAGGAAACAGCAAAGTTAGCATTGAGGAGACAAGCCAGAAATACGATGATGAGTTTGAATAAGGATAATGATTTGTATTTACATTAAACACAAGGACACTAATTAGCTTGAACAAGCATATGAAAAGTGTCAGGGGAATTGTTTTTGCTCCCTCACAGGGAACGAGAAATAATATTAAATTGCTTTTCCTGCAGTCTGATCTAATAACTTCTACAGACTGTTACTAAATCCTTAGTCTATTGTTCCTTCAGTTATTTCCCTTGTTGGATGTCTATAAATTAATACTCTGTTTAAAACCATGCAGGGTACATGGCAAAGGGAGGAGCTGCCTCACTATGACACACACAAAGGAATAATGACATATACTAAATATGGGTCTTCTGCCTGTACAGTTAGTCAGCCACAGACATGAGGGTTTCTGAGAATGAGCAGAATAAAATGTAAACTTGTTTTAATAGTGCACTAAAGTACTGTTATTAATACGGGTAGTGCATAAAAATGTTACTGAACTCTCATGTCTTTTTTGCTGAAATGGGTATTTCGAGAGTTACTGTTCCTGTGGTGAGACACTCTATCATTAATATAGTCTAATGATATTTTGTTATTCATTCTGTTTTAGACAGTACAGAGTTAATCCTAGTGGTTTAAAGGCACATGCATGGCAATTAGAGGCTATCTGATCAGCATATTTTATGTATTTGTCACGGAAATAAGCTTGAGCTTGCAAATGTTGGCTCAGTTATACAGAGTAGATGCAAGCACTGGACCCCACCAGCTGTCTCTTTGCTGAACACTATATCCCTTTATACATTTTCCATTTTATATACCTTTGACACATGAATGTTGCAATGATTGTGGGTGTCTTTTCCAGGCTATGAAAGTGATCATTATACATTCAATATGATAGAAAATGCTAGCAACCCAGGAGGTTTCAGCATGTGATAAACCAGTACTTTAAGGCCTGATACAGATTCTTGATACAGAATATGGAAAAAACAACAGAAATAACCCTTCCCTGCCTTCCACAGAAATTATCTTCAGCTGTTCTCAAAGACAAGATGAAACAATATCTAAATACATTTTAGACAATGACAATATTTGATTCAGGATTTTTGGTCTTTACCATTCACTGCCTTTGTCTATATAGTTAACAAAAGATCAGTCACAGTCAAATACCTTGGTGGGTAGTCATATAACTGGAAATTCAATGGGTTTCTTGAAATTAGAAAATGTCATCCATATTCTTTTTAAGTAATTATATAACAAGTACGTATGCAAGGTTTAACTATGGAAGATACTCTTTCCTGGTAACCCGAAACATTCCAAGTTTGCCAAAGTCTTTTAACACAACTGTGCTTTTTAAAATTTATATTGTACTAATTGTTTCATTATATATATACACTAAATGCCTTCATCCTTACAATTTCCTGTAAAATAAAATATCCTTGGAAAGGTTACTTATAGTTAAATATTAAAAAACTGCAGAGACAGAGTGGAAGTAACTATGTCTGTTGCATTAGCTTTCCAAATCTTCTCGTTAATCCACTCTGCTGTATGTCTCAAAAAATTCACATATCTTCCATATCTTGAATAATCTATTCATTTGACTGAATGTGTCTTTAGTAATTGCTTCTGTTCGATGTGGGATCAAAGTTTTATTTCATATTATGCCTTAAAATCTCTTTCTGATAGATGCCCTCACAAATCAATAATTTCTGTCTTTCTGTTTGATTGATTTAGTGATTGATGTTGTTTTATTGGAAGGAAGGAAGAAAGATGAGAATGTTGTTTATTTTCATTTTTCCTTTCTAATGCATTTTGCTCCTGGTAGAAATCTTGACATGCAAAACCACTTTGTGGTTTGTGTATTGTGGTTTCATCACTGTTTCTTAAATTTTACTCTGTGACTCCGTATATAAAAACATTTTAAGTGCCACATACAGATATTTGAAGCAATGATTGAGAAAGCTGTGTTAAATACAAACCCCTGTGAACTCTCTGGTGAAGTATTTGATACATTTCACATCTCCCAAGACTATCTGCCTTATGCCTGATTAGACACCGACAATTTCTTGAAACCAGTTGTGAATTCTATGCATTTTCTTCTGTGAGATATTATATCTATAGCTTTATCACTCATTGAAATAAAGAGAAATTGCCGGGAGAAGAAGAGATGATCCTTGTCTTTGAAACTGTAGGACAAAAACCCCAAATCTATTGTACCTCCTGGATGATTGCCAAAGTGACGTAGATATATTTATTTTGAAGCAAGCTGAATTCTGGAAAGATAAACAATTGCTCTCATATTGCAGTTTATGTGCTCTTCATGACAGAATTATAACTGTACAATGCTGCCAATTCTCTTTAAAATTAATGTCCTGGATTATTGAATTACAGTTTGGTAGCAGATGTTGATAGTACTTGTCCTGAATAACATTTGGACAAAATTATTAACTGCTTTGGGAAAAACAGGGTGAAAACCAAGATTTTATTTTTTTAATCTCTACATCCCAATACTTTTAATGCTGTCATTTAGATACAGAACAGCTATGCAAATTGATTTAGCTAGTGGGAAAAAAAATGCAATGGTAGTGTGTGGTGCTGTGTGTTTTTGCTTTCCTTTGCAAAACATTTTATGTCAGTAATCCCTGCGACCTATGGCAAAAAAATTCTCTACTATCTATAGAGAAATGCTGAACAGCAAATTTGGAGGAAAATGTAACTGAAGATCATCCTCAGATGGGTATTTTTAATAACACGCTGGTTCCATGCAAGAATCCTCTGTTGCTTAGTGTGACACAAATCTGACTATTTTGCAAGCTTAATGGAACTCCTAAAGGGTCTTTATCTGTCCTTCACATGCCCTTTTCCTAGCAAACAGAAAAGTTTTTTATTTGATCAGATGAACAGTTAATCACTGCTAAATTAATTCAGTTACAGAAATCCTATTTGCTTTGAGTCCTGTAATATAAAATGATGTTTAAATCCTTTGGGGCAGAGGGGTGACATGTTGTTCATGAAGCATTTAAACCTTACAGGAGAACTGAGAGAGTTCATATTGTGATGACTTCTTCCACAGTGTATAAATATATTTTTCTGTGATCTTTAAGAAAATTAAAGCTGGCTTCGATTGTACTGGGGAAAGATTTAATTACTTTCTATCCAACTGTGATTGATTTTTAAGTATTGGTTGATATTTGTCTATTTATTGGAGGCTTTTCCATGAGAATAACAATGCCATTAAATATTTTCTACTTCCTTCTGCAGGACCAAGGGCAGGGAAGTAGCTTTAGTTACAAAGTAATACACCCAGATCTCAGAAATGTTAGTTGCCTAGATGTCTTCAGGTTTTCGGCTACTGAAATCTCTTCTCATGGTAAAGGTTGTGACACCATTAAAAACTTCATTTTTACTTTTAAGAAGCTGCTGCTGCAGCTAATGATTTTTGTGTGTGATGCTTTGTAATGTTAAAAAAAAAAAAAAGAAAACAGTTTTCTCCCCTTCAAATACAGAAATTTAAAATACAGTAATAGTTGTCTAACTGTTGTGTAACTTTGTTGCATGTAATTGAATGAAACGTAAATAACCCTGATGGAGAGTGGAGAAAAAGGAGCTATAATCCTACTGACAGGTTTCTTATCATGTAACTTTACAATTCAGTACATTTCACCAGAATTATAAAATTCATAGAACCTTCTCAAGCAGACAGGGAATTGAAAATCTTCTTTAATCTGTGAAGTTTTTTAGGGTCAAAACTATCCATGTTTATTGTCATCTGCACTATTCAGGGTCAAATATTACAGTCCAGAGTAAGTACAGTTAACTTTCAGCAATCTATGGGCGATTTATTTAAGTCAAATAAAATGCTGTAGATGCAGAGATAGTTCCCTGTCCGAAAGTAAGCAATGCTATGCTTGTTGATTTCAAGACAGCTGTTCCAGCTGTTTTTTACTGAGAGGCACAGGCACTAATCATACTGGAAGGTCTATCAGGCTTCATGAAAAGCCAGCAGAGACGGCTCTGAACTGTAGTTCCAGTGAGGACTGCAGACAGGAAATACCTTATTGTCCATATACAGACTGGGTTATACATATATTTATATATGGCCTGGGTTCATTTCAGTCAGATGTATCTTGGAGGACATACTGGTGTTTTCTCTATACTTGCTAAGAACATATTGTTATTCCTTTGAACCATGTTTTTTGTTTGCTTGGGATATCCCATAGACCTCCAACCACTTACTTCTCCAGAGACTGAGCTGAGGCTGTAATATTTTTTAAATTTGTATTTGTGAGTTTATAGACAGCCCACAGATGTTTACATTTGGTGGCATTGACAGTGGCACCCTTCATCTGTATCAACCAATTCACTGGTGAACATGCATTATTTTGCAGTTTCTTGGCTCAGAAACAGAATATGTAAGTGTGTTTTGAATATATGTTCGACACATTACTGACTGGAGGAGAAGATAATTCTCAGAATAGAGGACTACAGTGTGACACCATCCCATGTCAAGTTTGTCAGTTTTACAAAATGGCCCACTAACTCCTGCTAATGCAGGAGGAGTTGGAAAGCATGCTGTGGATGTGGGATGAGATCCTTTTTCTCCATAGTGATTAACACATTACTATAAAACAGTACCTTGCTGCGATTGAATGTGTTCCAGGCTGCTCTGCTATGAATCCTCACTAGACTGAAAACTGAGGAGAACTTGTGCTGTACAGCTGAACAATTGTGTTAAAATGAAGATGGAGACACCACCTGTGTATCAGGAAAGGATTATCTTCTTGGCCATCATAACATTTCCCTTATTTTATTCTGAGTAATTTATTCTGCCCTAAAATTTGAAGCTAAAGTGTAGACTTCTGTGACATTTGACAGTTGCAATTAAGCCCGTGTGTTTCTGTAAAAAAATGCCAAGACTTTGTGGGAATTCACATACCAGCAGCATGAGCTAATCTTTCATCTCTGCTACCAAGTTCAGCAACAGGTTCATCAAATTTCAAAGCCCTTTCAAATTTCAAAATTCTTTTTTATTATCATGATCTCTAAATTAATAAGCACGTTGAAATGCTAAGTGTTTCACATGAACTATACCTGCATGAGAGATTAAACCACTTGGCCTAAGTGGCTGCTTGGCTACCTGTTTTTTTTTGGTTTTACTAGGTCCCTACCAGAACCAAATTTTTGCAAGCTGATTACTTTCAGCTGCAGCAGCTCCCATTCCTTCTAAGCCCTTATCCACTGGAAAGCAGATATTTAAATATTTTGAAAATAAAAATGCTGTACTCTGTGTAACAAAAATTGCTGTTTCTTTTGTGTACAAATTGCAGTGATAATCCTTGAAAACGTTGTCATTGCAATACATGTAAGGTCAATACTACTGCATGTGAGGCATCCACATTGGTGCCAAGTTCAGTTTCTCTGTTCCTTTTCATTTTTTGACATTAAGAGGTAAGCTGAAGGCATGTTAAGCAACATTAACTACTAGGACGGGTTTGCTACTGCTAAAAGAAAAGGCTTGCAGCTTTTCTGGTGAGTCCTTTCCTGGTGAGCCATTTAGCAAAACTTCAGTTAAAAACATGTATATGTTAAATAGAGATCACATGCCAGAGATCTATATTTAAACACAAGTGTTATTTCTAGTGCAAGAATAGTGGTCCTATTTGGAAGCATTGGGTTGTATTTTGTTTTCTAAGCAATGGATTTGAATTTTTGTACTTACTCTTTCAAGTTTTTATAGTGGTATTTATACTGAAAAACTCAAAAGTGGTCGGTAATAACACTATTTATTTTTTGCTATGTTTTGAGTCTTGCCAAACATGAAATTAATAATACTTTTCAATTTGCTTTTGACATTGTTTCTTTACTTTCACATAGCATAAAACCTTCTGTATTTCTAAGATACACTGGAAAATGGAATCACTGTTGAAATGCTTGATTGTTGTTAACAAGAGTGACATGCATTCCTATTTATTAATGTCACTTTCCACAACACACTAGGCTTTTAAACCCACATATTTTATCCATTTGCAGTTCTTAAAGTATCATCCATGACACAATCTAGTTTTTAACTCTTCTTGTGTTCATTATTCAAGTTCAAAAAAGGAAATTAGAAATTTATATTTTTTACAAGATCAGTAAGTATTTTTTTTTCTTCTTTGTCTCCACTGCTCTACTGGTGAAGATTTCTCTAGTATCTAGTGTTAAAGCTTTTTGAATAAATGAGTCACAGACTTAAGATCTGAAAATTGTCTTAATTAATGGGAAATTAATAATAACAAAGTCCACAAATTAGTAGTCCATAATATTTTTTATTTTATGACCCTATATTTTTTGTGTTCTTCAATTTTCAATACACTGGTTTGGTTTTCTCCTCTTTTTTAATTTTTTTAACAGGCCTCCAACACTTCTTTTAAAACAGTATCCCAATAAATCTTCGATTATATATCTTCAATTCTACCTAGATCTGATAGAGAAAAAAACAAGGGTGATTTTTTTTTCTGGTCAGACCCATAGAGACTTAGATTACTACTAGAGACAATTACCTGTAGTTCTTTTTTTTCCCTAGTGATATCTACTTTAAATTCTGTGTAATTCCTGTTGTATAAATCTCAGGAAGAATATCAAGACCAGAAGCACTTAGTCTAGATTTGTGTTTGGTAGTTCTGCATCTGTTACTCATAATAATTTAAGAGTTTTGTATAATTTTGGCATCTGTAAGCTTCACCTAAAAATTTTCTATGGCAGAAAAATAACTCATAGAAGGATTTTAAAAGAAATTTATGTTTATTCTTTTCCCACATCTAGTTCTGCATCATGGAAACATAAGGCTAAAGGGTGTTCAAGAGCTCAGTTATCAAATTCATGGTCCTACCCCAAATTAGATTCATTTAGATTTATGCCAGCCTTCAGAGTTTTACCCAGACTTGGTAACCTAGTAGCTTTCCCACACACCCTATTCCACTGTTCTCTACCTGCACCACTGGAAGTTGTTCCCCAGTCCTGAAACCAAATCCTCCTTACTGTAATTGATGACCATTATTTCTTGTTCTATCCACTCTGGACATGGAGAACACACTGTACTTTTTTTGTTTGCTGCATCTTCTAGGTGCTCTAGAGCCACAACTACATGATCCCCAGCCTTCCTCTTTCACATTAAGCAACTCCCAGCTCTTCTCCCTTGTCAGGTTCCTTAAGCCTCGTCTCATTCTCTTTGATTTTTTCTGGAACTCCTTCATTAGTGTCTCAATGTTCTTGCATTGCTACATTCCGTACTGGAAAGTGTAGTGCAATTGAATCCACACTGCCACCGAATACAAAGGGGCTGCTTCACATTTTGCAGACAATGTCCTTGTTTATAACTTGGTCTCCAACTGCAAACATTTGCAAGTTCCTTCCAGCATGATAAACATGTCTCTTCACAGAAGCGTGAAGTATTCTCCCTCTTTCCACCTCTGCATGTTGGCTGATGGCAGATTAATATGCTTATATATTTGCATCAATATTTAAAGGATTCCATACTCTCATTTATACTGTTTTGGATTTGGTAAGAAGGCATCTTGTTTTGGGAAACAAAGCAAGAAATGCTCCTTCTTCCATCAGGCAATAACTTTCACAATCAGGAACCCCACAGCATAATTATCTGTGGTTGTTCCATGCTGACTGCTCCATTAAATATTTTTAGTTAATTCTCAGTATTCAAGGGGAGTCATATTATACAAGCAATCATAAGCAAACACAAAAATATTAATATTTATTCATAAGGGTTTGTATAGACAGATTTATTTGTGAGACAGAGCATTAGAGATAACTGTCATAAATTTTCACAGAATCGAGGTTCTTACACCCATTTTATAAAGCTCCTATTTTTATTTGGACATGGTAAGCTAGAAATAAAGGACAAAAAAATTTTGAAAAGCAGAATATTTTACATTAAAAAATGTATCTAAGGAACAATACTATCACGCCAGTTGTCATCTAAAGGTGAAAATTCACACGATGTGAAAATTGCATTCACCAATCTGTGATACAAAATCCCATATATATTAGTGAATTAGCAAATGAATGGATAAAATGAAATCATGTCCCAACAATTAATAAATTACATGCAAGCAAGGATTTAAAAATGTTATCTTTTTCTGATCTCCTTTATAAAGTGAATTATTCAATCAATCTTTCTGGTTTTTTTTTCCTTTACTTGATTTATATAGCACTAAGTATTACAAGAAATTTTTATTGGTCAGTACTGTGAATAACAGCACCATTTACACAACATTTCAATCTCCATAAAAATAGTTTTAGTTCTTTATCTGTTTGTTTGTGCCTTGCCACCTGTTGACACAGATTCCAGAAACCTGACACTTTCCATGCAACTTCCTCAATGTACAGATGAAAAATATACACTGTGAGGTAAATTCCTCACTGTGACCCAGAACTACAGCTCTTCTCTGGAATTATGCCATGCTTCATTTACAAAATGTCAGGATGTAATACCTTCTGGAATAAGTAATCAGTTTCACATTTTAGGTTGCTGCTAGCCCTAGCCTTAAATATATCAACACATTTCAAAACTGATAGCAGGTCTTAAGGATGTTCAGCTTCGCAGAAATAGAAAAAATGTGGGTTTTTTTCCTCTGGAACACACGAATCAGAATGACATAATCTTACATGTATGATTACAACACAAAACCAGTAAGTCATAATGCACAAGTGAGTGTATGTTGTGTGAAATTAATTCTTAAATATTCTTTAAATGTATTTTAAGGCAACATAATTTCTTTAAAATTATTCATATCACATATTTATATTCACCATTAATTCTGGACTACAAGTAACAAAAATGTGCACAATTTTTTCATTATGTTACATATTCCTGACCTGTGACAGATCAGCAAACTGGTATTCCTAATACAGTATTATTGCAGATATGAAACACTAAAACATCTGTGCCTGCAGTTTTAAAAGGTGGATTGCTGGAATTTGTTTCACTTGAAGTGAGTATTCTAGTTAAAAACAATATTAAAACCCAAAGTAAGAGATATGCAGAAACCAGTACCTAACGAATCCATATATTTGGCATGCATTTTTTATTAACATCTTTCTATTAAGACATGAAAATTTTGGCTGATGACTTGTTTATTGAAAATAATAATGCAACTTTTACTTTCTTTAGTGGAGTTTGGATTTAGTTTTCTTCATAGTAATGAAAGAAAGTAACGAAACTCTGCCATCAGAATTTTTCATTGCAGAAACATAGGTGCTGGCCACTCTGCCTTATCATCCTTCATTTATAAATTAGTTATGCTGACTTATAGTCATTATTGTAGAGATGTTCATTCCTCTGACCTGAAAGTGTGGATGAATCTGTGATTCCATACATATACATAGTCCTGAACATAGAAGATGTGGGTTGAAAGAGAAGCATGAATGACATACTGGCCTTTTTATAATCTAGTGTCTCTAAAACGTAGAAGTCCTGTTTTGCTAACGTTCTGTTTGGAGAAGCGGTGATATTTAGCCAAAGGGACTGTTACTATTTTTCCTTTACTCTGACAAGTGACTGCAAAAATTACTAAATAGCGTATTAGAGGCTAGAGTTCAGCTAAAGCAATAAAAAACTTCTGCACATTTTATCCAAGAATCTTAGAAGTTCCCTGCTAACGTTAATAATACAAATCCTGTAACCTTGCAGCAATTCTAGAATTATTATCCCATTTTACTGCGAATATTGAGAAGATAAAGTTGCACACGTGTTTTGACATAATCTTGAGTGAAAGCTCATATATCCTGACCTTATTGTATGGACAATGAATGCTGTTCTTTATCCATAGGGTCATCAGTAATACAAACGCAGCAACTGTTTTAAGCTGGCACTATATTCAGGAAATATAGCCCATTTTCTTTAAAGGTTTTTCTTTTCAATATCTTCTATTGAAAAAAAAAAATCTTCTTTACTTGGAATCATATTGAGAATGATATATGCAAAATTTTGCAGATTAGATCTCAGGCCTTTCAGGCTAGGTCAAGGGTAATTCAGTATGTGTGTTTCAACATCAATGCAGCCTTTTCAGTTTGTAACATTCCTGTTATCAAAAAATGCAAGCTGTGTGATCACAATGAGAAAAAAACTAGCCAATTAACTATAGACTACTTAATTTTTTCTGTGTAGTTTTGGAAGGGTTACTAGAAAATAAAAAGTAAGCTATAGGATTAACTTTGTGAAGTTTTGCTTAAATCAACCACTTTTTGAAGAGGCATTCAAATACCACCTCAGGCACGTCTGTAAGTCCCACTCATGAACAGCAATACTTTTAAAAGCCATAATCAAGCTAACATTATCTTCAGCAGAAGAGGGATTTTAGTGAGAACTCTAGATTCCATGCTAAAGAGAAGCTCAGAACAGCTGTTACACCATGAAATCTTGAGTGTAATGCAAATGAAGGAAAGTTAATTTCACTGTTATAACCACTTTTTTCCAATAGGTGCACACTCAGGTTTTATTAAGCTTCTGCCTGATCTGAATCTTGGAGCTAATCACTGTGAAGGAAGAAGTTGGTTAGGAATGTATGCATTTGAAAGGTTTCCATTTTTCAAAACTCAACGAACAGTAGAAACACTTTCATTTTTTTAAAAACAAGTGAGGTTTTAGAACTACCTTGTAGATATTTCAGGCCTGAATAGCATTTCAAATACATCTTTTATTGGTCAAAGTTAAGTCACAAAAGCCATGACTGAATAAATTCTTGTATTTTGAAAAGGTTGTGGACAATAGTCAGGAGCCTGTAAACCATAATGTTGTAAGGTGTAATGGTTCATCTAATGTATAGTATCACCCTTGCTCCAGTGGACAAAATCCTCAAAAAGGTGAAACTCATCTGAAACAAAACTATTAGATATGCAACATTTTGCCTTATTGGAGTAGGTTTCTTATCTCTAAGTAATGACTTATCGCCCTTAAGTAAGAAAAGCAAAAAAGATTTTGAACGGTTCGTCTGCAAAAAACAGGAGGTCTCACTTTCCTATTTTGCCTTACAAATATATTCAAGTACACAACCTCTCTTTAGACATTTAAATGCTATTTCTTTATTTATAATTTAAAACAGAGATCCATTCCCAACATACTGCTTTACTGCTACTTACAATTAAATCCCCCATTGGAATATCCATGTTTTAACAGAAACAAGGATAATATTTCCAGTGTGGCCTTGTTCTTGTTACAGTTGCTGTAAATACATAATTACCCAGCAACAGATGAAGTGGTAGGAACAGGGGAGACTCAAATGCCTTGCTCCAAATTTCATCATGGGTGTTTCTTGTGTTCTGGACTTGCAGGACATTGTAATGGTGATGAAAGAATTGCCTCATTTTTGACTGTTCAGCATCACATCCAGTATGATATGAACCACAAAAGAAATTAGGTGCAGCAGTTTAGCAGCCCTGTAATCATCACATGCCTACACTAGGCTTTTATGGTGTAATTTTAGACATGTTCTTGGCACTCTTTCAGTCCTGTTTCTCAAAACCAAAACATAATTTCCTCCTAGCTGGTAAGGTCATGGTTTTAATGTGAGGAAGGATGCTAGTTTTCACATGTTTTTCTTGGATTAGTAAAAATGTTTTGCATAAAATCTCAAAAATAATTAATTCACTTTGAGAGAAACATTTGTCAAACAGAATACTAGTCTTTCTAGGCAACAGGACACCACTATGTGCCAGAGCTATAGCCGAGAAAATATTTCAATTTTGCCTCT
>VZTF01000389.1:28881-80857 GCA_013397755.1 Cnemophilus loriae
GAGCCAGCGAACGAACAGCAGCGAGCAGAAGCGAGCCCCCCCCAAAAAAACAAGTCTTAAAAGCCCCGACTCACCAAGGCCCATAAAGCAAAAAGCACAAGACACAAAGGCCCCTAGACAAAAAGACAAATATCAAAAGCCCCCAGGGCTTGAGGTGTAGTTACCGTTTATGTCTCCTGGCTCCTCCCGAGGTCTGCCTGCTGGCAGGAGACCACTGGCCCAGTCCAATGTTCCGCTGCAGTCCATGGGTGCAGACCTTTTTCCATCTGCTTGGAGAACCTCTCTGGACGGTGCAGTGTCTCCTGCTGACTGCCTGTCCCGTGTGAAGTGTTGCCAGGTAAAGTCTCCCCGGAGAAAAGGCTTTCTGCCATCTTCCAGCTGCCTCCTTTAAGCAGCACATGTGCACCCTCTCCCCCACACACCTCTGACAATCAGTGTTGAGACAAACCAAAACTAAACTGGCTCCTCACAGTTGTCCCAAGAGTTGCAAGTTTTCCTCACTGGAAGTATGCAAGAACCATCTGGACGGAATCCTGTGCTATGTGTTCTGGGATAGCCCTGCTTGAGGGAGGAGGTTGTATCAGATCCAGGTTGGAACCTCTGAGGTTGGACCTCTGTGGTCCTTTCCAACCTTACCCATCTTGTGATGCTGTGACTCTGTGATTCTGCGATTCTGTGAGCGCAGCGGGCTGCATCTCCCTGTCAATTAGCACTGGGCATTTCCCAGTGGCTCACTGCAGTCTGAGTAGGAAGGGTTAATTCTAGTTCCCTGGTTAATTCTAGTTCCTCTAATTCTTGTAGAATTAGCGGGGCAAGGTTGTGTGGACTGAGCAGTTTGGGCCACCTTTTGTGAATTTTCCAGTTCTTTGATCTTCATTTATGTGACATCATAGACAAATTTATCTAGACCAATAGTCTAAAATTTCAGCAATAAATGCCCCCAAACAGTATCTAGATTAGATGAACTGTTAGACATCATTTCAGACAATTAGTATAAAATAATCTCTAGTATTTTGCAGAAGTGAGAGTGAACTCACTGCATAGTTAAGGTGGTATTAAAGCACTGAAGAGCTGTTTACAAACATCTAATGAGAACAAAGAAGTGAGTAATTTTTTCCAGCATTTTTTTTCTGCCACAAATTTTACCTTGTAAAAGTCTATTAAATCCCTTGCTCAGTGTTATCAGCACAGTATAATTCTCATCATAATTGACTCTTAGACAAAATTCTGATTATAATTAGGGCCACATGAGTAAAGGTCATTTACAGAAAGGAGCAGAAGCAAAGAATGCACTTTATGGTGTGAATTACCTTGTTATTTGCAATATTAGTCTTACTCCCTAGGCAAAACAATGCAAGCAGCCATGTGTATTGAGTGGAGTTAACAGGGATGAAAACTTTCTCTGTGTGGCATGTTGTATTCCCTGTGATATTACTTGTTTTTTCATCAGAATATTGTTAGCAGTCTGCTGTGGTTAAGACTAATGAGTCATTGATTCTCATTCAAGAAACCAATTAACATAATGCATTTTCTTACAGTCTATTGTGGTGATAAATTAATTAATGTCTTTCATGCCACAAGCGAGCAAAAATGTCACTAGAACGTGTTTGGCATTTAAGGCAATTTGTTCACCCAAATTATGCTACTATTGTTTCTGTCCTTCTAGGTATATAAATAATATAAAGCCATATCTATTTAGGTGCTTTCTCCGTGCTGCAAGTATAAGCATTCATAATAATTAGTGAATGGGAAAAATAAATCTTGCAATGTTCATTCATACTAGCTGGCACCTGCTATTTTTTCACCTAAAACTGCTGTTAGAAAATACATGCAGTGGTAAAAGCAGTGTCTCTTTCCAAGTGAAAAGGTGATCAGTTAAGAAGTGTAGAATAAATGTAACATATAAAGGCGGGGGGGGAGGGGGAAGGAATAAAAACAAAGATTGTAAATTGCTATAGACAAAATAAATAGAAGATACTGGAAACTTAAGATATTTTAAAAACCAGCACAGGAAACAAACACAAAAAAGAACAATGATTCTTGTGTCAGGCAGGTAAGATGAACTGCTTGTGTAAGTGGTTTGTATCTTACATACACTAGATGTAATATGACATGTAATAGATGTGATAGTTGTAGGCCCAGTGTGATAAGGCAAATAGTGTCAGTATGACAGCATTGATAAATAGCCTCCCCTTCTAAAAGGACATGTCATTCAAGGAAGAAGAAATAATTTTTCCTTGGTTTTTCAGGTATATTCTGTTCATCTAGGATTTTCTGCTCTGTGTGAGACAAACGTTTAAATATCTTCAGGTCAGACTTTGGCTAATTTAAAGGATGTTTCTTTTCCTCAAAAAATGTTTAGTCTTGAGAGCAGCTACTAAGGAAAAATGGTGATAATCCTTTTCTTTTTAAAGTCAGGCCCATATTTTGGTTGAATAGGACTTGAAGCACAGCTTAGAAGTTCCTGAGATGATGTGTTACACACAGAGGGTGGTGGTCAGTGCCTCAGGGTCCCAACTGCCGTCAGTGACAAGTGGTGTCCCTCAGGGGTCTGTACTGGGACCGGTGTTATTTAATATCTCCATCAGTGTCAGAGACAAAGGGATCAAGTGCACCTTCAGCAAGATCTCAGATGACACCAAGCTGAGTGGTGCAGCTGACACTCCTGGGGGATGGGATGCCATCCAGAGGGACCTCAACAATCTTGAGAAGTGGCCCGTGGGAATCTCATGAGGTTTAGCAAGGCCAAGTGCTGGTACTGCACCTGGGTCTGGGCTACTCCCCTTGCCAGCCCAGGCTGGGGATGAACAGATCGAGAGCAGCCCTGCCCAGAAGGACTTGGGGTGCCTCGGGTGAGAGCTGGACATGAGCCAGCCACGGGCACTCCCAGCCCAGAAAGCCAAGTGTGTCCTGGGCTGCATCCAAAGCCCCGTGGGCAGCAGGGCAGGGAGGGGATTCTGCCCCGCTCTGGTGAGACCCCACCTGCAGAGCTGCCTCCAGCCCTGGGGTCCCAGCACAGGAAGGACATGGAGCTGTTGGAGAGAATGCAGAGGAGGGACACCAAGGTGATCAGAGGGATGGAGCACATCTTCTATGAGGAAAGGCTGAGAGAATTGGAATTGTTCAGCCTGAAAAAGGCCTTTTACAAGGTCATGTAGTGACAGGAGAAGGTGGAGTGGCTTCAAACTGACAGACAGTAGGTTTAGATTAGATATTAGGAAAGTAATATTATATGAGGGTGGTGAGACACTGGAACCGGTTGCCCGGAGAAACTGTGGCTGCCCCAAACCTGGAAGTGTTCAAGGCTAGGTTGAATGGGACTTGGAGCAACCTGGTCAAGTGGAAGGTGTCCCTGCCCGTGGCAGGGGAGTTGGAAAGAGATGATCTTTATGCTCCCTTTCAACCCAAGACACTCTATGATTTTATGATTCTCTTGGGTACCTTCCAGGATGAAACAGTCACTAGACAATCAAGAAGAGTTCTTTAGCTGGAGACAAGACTAAAACAAATCAAGGAACTGAAGATGCAGTAATTACTATTTTTGCCCTCTAACTGATGATATATACTTGCTGAATATTTGTTAGATTCCCAGACCATAACCCTCTGTTGCTTTCAGACAAACAAATAGCCTTATTAACCAGAATGGCTTTTTGCTATCCATGTCTTGTGCATAGGTTGCTGTAATTTTGCTGTCCTGCAGATTTTGAAACATTCTCTTTGAGGTGTAAGGTAGTGTAGACACTCTGAGAGGCAACAGCCTTCTTGTTAGTAGAGATGTAGATACTCAGCACGAGTACATGGAAACAGTGAATGTGATTCTTGCAGGTTTTCAGGAATGGTAAAGATGTTGGTTTTCAGCTGTTGGGTTCCCCATGTTTTTAGAGCTGTTTTGCTGCCTACATGCATTGCTATCTTATAAGATAGTCATAGATAGATTTGGGAGTATTAGAATTATATTTTATGAGAAATTACAATATCCCAGAGAAAAAAGGATCTGAAACTAGAATACATCTTACATAGCACAAAAATTCTGAAAAGAAGTCATCAAGACCCATCAAAGGCTTTTAACACAGTCAATATATTTTTATTTTTTTTAATTGTCTGGCAGAATGCAAGTAATATAGAATGAAGATTAACAATTCACTTAAAATTGTGGGTGTTCAGAGAAAGTAATAAATATTCACTAAGAAAAATGACATTTCTAAGCAGTAATATGCATGTCTTATTCTTCAAAACCCTTATTTCAGCAGTAACAGTTGTATATGTGTATATATATACTATGTATACGTATATACCTACACACACAAATACACACATATATACACACCTATATGTAAAAAATATGGGTTTTTTATCTTCCAAAACTGTGTAGCATAACATAGTCAGAAACCCTGAGGAACAATTAACTTGGTGTTTATCCAGCAGCAGATACTCTGCCATCCCAAGTGGTGCAGGCAAGAGAAAGAAGATTTCTATCCACCCACTCTATATGGCTTTTCACCCTGAAAGATCCCTTGCCCTGAAAGATTCACTTTGCCCACCACCACACTACAGCAACTTCTGAGAAGAACACAAAAGCCACAAAAAAACCCCCCACATCAATTATTTCACAGCAGCTTAGGCACAGAAACTTAAAAACTCTACATGGAATTGAAAGTACAGGGATTTTGTCAGTATGTGAGTACACAAACTAAAATATGTTAAAGACTGCAGTGATAGCAAGCTCATACACAAAATCTGCCACTAAAGCAGCAATAGCTACAGAAAATTAGTATGTTTCTCTGCACTTTTCCTAGCTGTACCTGACAATCAACCAGATACATACAAATATAAATGATAACATTTCCTTATGTGCATTCCAGTGAGGGCTACAGTCCCAGGTTTAGCCTTTCAGGCAGCAGCGCATTGCTTATGGAAGTAATGAGACTGCATTTCAAGTAATCTATTGGGGAGAAGTATTCGCAGGCAGAGTGAAGTAAAATAATCCCTAAAACGTAAAAGAAATCGATTACTCTTGAAACTAAAAGGGGATTGTTGGTCATTAATATGAATCAGAAGGTAAAGCTTCTGTAAATCAACAAGGGAAATAAAGTTTCAAAGGTTAAATTGGCATCTGGGAACGAAAGAATTTCTTCTTTTTTCTGGGAAGTATACAAGAAACAAAAAAATGTTCAATGATACCCTAATGAGACCTTCTGAGAAAAAGGTGAGTCTAACAATTATGGGTTTGTTGTGCATGAAGGGAAGGGTGGCTATTGCAATATTTTCAAGTGTAATAAGAACTTGCATGGATGTTAAGCAGCAGATTCTAATAAACCTTTCAGGACCTGCTTAGCTGGATCACTGATAAATTATGGAACACTGAAATCATCTTAGAGGGAGGGAAAAACAGCAAGAATATTCAAGTATAGACCTATAGGTGAGAAAATAGCCCTCACCAAAATACTGAGCTACCTCAATTCACAAAAATAATCAGAAAGAAAATCCAGTTAAAACTTATAAATGTTCATGTTTTGTTTCGGTTTCTTTTTCTACAAAAACAGAGTCCTTTATGCTTGTGTGATATTGGTTGTCTTGATTTTTATCAGTACCTTAGAAGAAAACATAAAATTATTATGATAAGTATTATAATAAAGGTTATCCCAATACACAGATCTACTGAGAGAAAATTTAAATAATGAAAGATACACTGGTGGATCTTGACTATTTGGTAATCTGAAAATAGAGCAAACAAAATTGATTTATATATCAATATTCAAAGTGATACACCAGGAAGTAGGAAAGTAGTTTCTGTTGTCTTGCAGTGTAGGATTCTAAGTCGGTGTGAAGTGTTCCGAATAAAGCTTGGACACATAAGGATAATTAAATAAATATCAGATTTTGAAAGTTAGTACATGTACAATTTATTTTGAAGTAATACATCCAACTCAGGTGCCCACAAATTCTTCAAGGTCTCTATTAACTGAAGAATATTCAGCAAAAATCATATTATTAGTCCAGATATGAACCAAATAAATTTGTACTACTTATTTTAACAAATTTGTAGGTTTTTTAATAATAAGCATAAATGTAGCAAACAGAAACTTTTCAGCCCATCAGGCAATGGTCAGTAAGGTACTCCCATCCAAATGTAAAGCAATTGAAAGAAAAATTATTAACTCCTTTTAAAAAGCTCATAAACAGGGATTCCAAAGACTTTGCATCAACTCTGTCTCTAAAATTTAAATCCTGATTTCTCCTGGCGTATTGTCATTGTTCAGCAACAAACAAATAATGAAAACCTAGAGTTTTTGCTGAGCTAGTGGTGCCTATTGATTTTTGCCTTTTTTTTCCTTTTATATATTCTCTGTATTCTTTACACATATATTTGGCGTTCAGTAGCCTATTATTGCATCCATAGCTCGTTTTCCCAGTACTTTTACCTGCCCTGATAGACAGAAAGTCAAAACATATTCCAAAGCCCCTATCCTATTGTGGTTCTCCTTAGGAATTAAGGCTGAAAAACAGCTCTTCAAGACACATTTTCATCAACAAGTTCAGTTTCCATCTGAAGAGGGAGGACTTAGAAGGGCATTTGTGCATATTTTCAGGTATTTCTTAAAATTCTCTCCTAATAGAAGGGCTCTGTTTACTCTGCCATGATGGCCAGTGAGTAAAATCCAAGAAGATGGATTCTGATCTATCTGCTCAAAATAGCACCTTGTAGTAAGTATTTTCAAATAAGTAAGCCTTTATTACAAGTGTTATAAAGAAAGATCCTGAAATGCCCTCCCCCCTCCCCAGTCACCATGAGTCGATGGATTGATAGCCCAGCTGCGGTGCATTTACATCAATGAATGCAGCATGGGCAACAAAGAGGAGGAGTCAGAAGCCATTGTGCAGCTGGAAAACAACAGCAGAATCAGGGTATAGATTGTACCCCTCTATTCAGCATTGGTGAGGTCACACATCAAATCCTGTGTCCAGTTTTGGGCCCCTCATGACCAGGAAGACATTGAGGCACCAAAGCGAATCCAGAGGAGGGCAGCAAAGCTGGGGAAGGCTCTCTAGCATTAGTCTGTTTAGAAGCAGCTGAGGGAGTTGGTGGTGTTCAGCCTGGAGAAATGGAGGCTCAGAGGGCACCTTGTCACTCTGTTCAACTACCTGAGGGGAGGGTGTAGCCAGGTAGGGGTTACTCTTCTTCCAGGTAACAACCGACAGGATGAGAGGAAATGCCTCAAATTGTGGCAGGGGAGATTTAGACTGGATATTGAGAAAAATTTTGTAGCCAGAAGAGTTGTCAAGTGTTGGAACTGGCTTCCCAGGGAAGTGGTGGAGTCACCCTCTCTGGAGGTATTTAAAAGATCTGTAGATGTGCCATTGAGGGACTCAGTTTAGTGGTGGATTTGGCAGTGCTGGCTTAGCAATTGGACTTGGTGATCCTAAAGCTCTTTCCATCCTCTGGCTCTACGACTTAAAGACACAGTTTTGTCCTGAAAAGGTGACATTAAGGGCTTTTTATGAAAATACAACTGAAGAGAATGACCTCTACCTGAAGATGCTATGTGCTTCATTTTAGCTTAAAGTTTATGTTTTGCTGTTAGAAATCAACATTAGAAAGAAAGGCAAGATGCATCAGTTAGCCGTGAGGTGGCTAAACATCCGTTTGCTGTGAGAAGCTTTACCATAAGCAGGAGCTGCCTCCAGATAACCTCTGCATGCTGACTGCTTCTCTCTCTGATATGACTGATCTTTTCCATAACTCCATGTAAAGGCTCCTGACATACATCCCTGTGGAAACCTGTACAGGTCATGTGTGAAATTTCTTTCCTTTACTGCATTCTTCTGTGTAACACAGGAAATGATTTCTGAATTTACAGAAATGGCCACCACTAGGACAACTGATAGAACTGTAAGCTGCATCTAACGTCTAGTTTTAACATATTTAAAGTTAACATATTTAGTTATTTCTGGCTAATTTTGTATATGTCCAGAAAGAACTTCTTGTGAATAACAAAAATAATCCTTCTATTAATTGTGGAAAAAAAAATTCTCATAGATGTTTTAACATTTAATAATTGGCATCTATTTGGAGGGAATGTTTATGAAATTTAATAATGAACAAAGTAGGATCAAACTGGATGCAAATTTAAAGACTCCATTTGATTCATCAAAAAGAAAATTTATGGCATAATATATCTCACTGTTAATCTTCAGTTTCACCAAAGCTGTTTGTAAATGTTGACCTCTCCTATGTATTAAGAAATTACATGATGAAGAGAGAGACTGGTTGGCTAATACGCTGAAAATTTGTAGAGACTACTTGCATTTGCATGTTAAAAATACATTAATGTGCTGCAAAAAGCATGGCATTGAAGAAATATTCTGGAAATACAGAATGGGACATAACTGGGTTTTAAATCTTCTAAACATGTATCATTCTTAACAATGAATTCTACCTACATACCATATCATAATATTCCAGGTGCTATGGAGGAAATGTGTTATGTCCAAAGACATCAGTGATTTCCTGTATCAACATAACATATAAGAAGATGGTACTATGATAAAACTCCTTTGACACAGGAGTTGGATGCCAGCCAACATCTAAATGCACTGCACTGATGTAAAACTGCCCTACTGGTTTGCTGCTTCTTTCATAGTGGTCCTGCAATTCTTTTTTTTTCTTTTTTTTGGTTGTTTGGTGTTTTTGGTGGCGATGGCAGTTTTGTTGTTTGATTTTTTAGGGGGGAAGCATTTGGTTGGTTGGTTGGTTTGGGTTATTTTGTTTTGTTAAAGGAAAAGCATGGATAAGAAAAAGTCATCTCCAGTCTTGAGCCATGGCTTCTGTTATTAATAGATACAAGAATTTAGACAAGTACTTGCCTTTTGTCCAGGCCTCTGGCAGCAGGCAGTAGCCTTACTGGGGCAGCCAGCACCCCAAAACCCACTCTCGTTTGCAAGATCTTTAATTATGGCCAATTAGGTCTATTATAGAGTGAATTATTTACTTAATAGACACAAAATTAACTGACATAAGACTTTAAACAGATGACTTACTACACAGGAATGAAACAAAAAAAGGAGAACTACTAGTAGATAACATACAGTGCACAATAGAGGTACCTGTTATTGCTGCTAGCGAAGAAATAGCGTAGATTAAGATTCAGTGTATCTTAGCATCCAGTTGCTGGTGGGGCACACATCGAAATCCTTTCCCTCAATTTCCGGAAAAGTAACTGCAAAGATGCGTCCACGTTTCGGGGAGCTGCCATCTTACACATTTCCAGGGAATGTGTGAGAGGCTTCTACCTCTGTGATACTTTTTGTGGCTTTTACAGCGTAAGTCAAGGCCTTTTAGTCACTAATATTTATTTTCCTGTGCCTCTTCCCACATCTGTTCTCCATGCCAAGATGTCAATTCTTGGTCGGGCTGCCGACCTTTTGATGCCAGGAGATGACCCTTTGCTGGGCCTTTGACCCGCCTGGGTTATCTCTCCCATCTGCACCAGCCACCCACGGTAGAGAGAGGGGTAGGGAAGGAAGTCCTGCCACAGCTTCCTCCAGAAGACAACAATTTCTTTCCNAACAACCGACAGGATGAGAGGAAATGCCTCAAATTGTGGCAGGGGAGATTTAGACTGGATATTGAGAAAAATTTTGTAGCCAGAAGAGTTGTCAAGTGTTGGAACTGGCTTCCCAGGGAAGTGGTGGAGTCACCCTCTCTGGAGGTATTTAAAAGATCTGTAGATGTGCCATTGAGGGACTCAGTTTAGTGGTGGATTTGGCAGTGCTGGCTTAGCAATTGGACTTGGTGATCCTAAAGCTCTTTCCATCCTCTGGCTCTACGACTTAAAGACACAGTTTTGTCCTGAAAAGGTGACATTAAGGGCTTTTTATGAAAATACAACTGAAGAGAATGACCTCTACCTGAAGATGCTATGTGCTTCATTTTAGCTTAAAGTTTATGTTTTGCTGTTAGAAATCAACATTAGAAAGAAAGGCAAGATGCATCAGTTAGCCGTGAGGTGGCTAAACATCCGTTTGCTGTGAGAAGCTTTACCATAAGCAGGAGCTGCCTCCAGATAACCTCTGCATGCTGACTGCTTCTCTCTCTGATATGACTGATCTTTTCCATAACTCCATGTAAAGGCTCCTGACATACATCCCTGTGGAAACCTGTACAGGTCATGTGTGAAATTTCTTTCCTTTACTGCATTCTTCTGTGTAACACAGGAAATGATTTCTGAATTTACAGAAATGGCCACCACTAGGACAACTGATAGAACTGTAAGCTGCATCTAACGTCTAGTTTTAACATATTTAAAGTTAACATATTTAGTTATTTCTGGCTAATTTTGTATATGTCCAGAAAGAACTTCTTGTGAATAACAAAAATAATCCTTCTATTAATTGTGGAAAAAAAAATTCTCATAGATGTTTTAACATTTAATAATTGGCATCTATTTGGAGGGAATGTTTATGAAATTTAATAATGAACAAAGTAGGATCAAACTGGATGCAAATTTAAAGACTCCATTTGATTCATCAAAAAGAAAATTTATGGCATAATATATCTCACTGTTAATCTTCAGTTTCACCAAAGCTGTTTGTAAATGTTGACCTCTCCTATGTATTAAGAAATTACATGATGAAGAGAGAGACTGGTTGGCTAATACGCTGAAAATTTGTAGAGACTACTTGCATTTGCATGTTAAAAATACATTAATGTGCTGCAAAAAGCATGGCATTGAAGAAATATTCTGGAAATACAGAATGGGACATAACTGGGTTTTAAATCTTCTAAACATGTATCATTCTTAACAATGAATTCTACCTACATACCATATCATAATATTCCAGGTGCTATGGAGGAAATGTGTTATGTCCAAAGACATCAGTGATTTCCTGTATCAACATAACATATAAGAAGATGGTACTATGATAAAACTCCTTTGACACAGGAGTTGGATGCCAGCCAACATCTAAATGCACTGCACTGATGTAAAACTGCCCTACTGGTTTGCTGCTTCTTTCATAGTGGTCCTGCAATTCTTTTTTTTTCTTTTTTTTGGTTGTTTGGTGTTTTTGGTGGCGATGGCAGTTTTGTTGTTTGATTTTTTAGGGGGGAAGCATTTGGTTGGTTGGTTGGTTTGGGTTATTTTGTTTTGTTAAAGGAAAAGCATGGATAAGAAAAAGTCATCTCCAGTCTTGAGCCATGGCTTCTGTTATTAATAGATACAAGAATTTAGACAAGTACTTGCCTTTTGTCCAGGCCTCTGGCAGCAGGCAGTAGCCTTACTGGGGCAGCCAGCACCCCAAAACCCACTCTCGTTTGCAAGATCTTTAATTATGGCCAATTAGGTCTATTATAGAGTGAATTATTTACTTAATAGACACAAAATTAACTGACATAAGACTTTAAACAGATGACTTACTACACAGGAATGAAACAAAAAAAGGAGAACTACTAGTAGATAACATACAGTGCACAATAGAGGTACCTGTTATTGCTGCTAGCGAAGAAATAGCGTAGATTAAGATTCAGTGTATCTTAGCATCCAGTTGCTGGTGGGGCACACATCGAAATCCTTTCCCTCAATTTCCGGAAAAGTAACTGCAAAGATGCGTCCACGTTTCGGGGAGCTGCCATCTTACACATTTCCAGGGAATGTGTGAGAGGCTTCTACCTCTGTGATACTTTTTGTGGCTTTTACAGCGTAAGTCAAGGCCTTTTAGTCACTAATATTTATTTTCCTGTGCCTCTTCCCACATCTGTTCTCCATGCCAAGATGTCAATTCTTGGTCGGGCTGCCGACCTTTTGATGCCAGGAGATGACCCTTTGCTGGGCCTTTGACCCGCCTGGGTTATCTCTCCCATCTGCACCAGCCACCCACGGTAGAGAGAGGGGTAGGGAAGGAAGTCCTGCCACAGCTTCCTCCAGAAGACAACAATTTCTTTCCTCCTTTCAGTCCTCAGCAGCACTACATCCAGCATACATGGTTGCCGTCGGAGGCTGGTTGCTGAAATGTATTAAACAAATGAGAGAAGAGATGCGGTAGTTTCTGAGCTAATTAACATTATTTCATGAACTGTGAGTGACTCACAGGCAAGTTAGAGGACAGAGGAGAGGCTTTGGTGGCTGGCTGCATTTCTCTGATTCCTCTTGTACAGTTCAAATTAATCTCCACATCAATAACAAGGACAATTAAGCTGCCCAGGGAGGAAGTACACAGGGATCCCAGGATTTAGGAACTGAGGAATGATACAGGAATTTCATCATCATCTAGGTAGAGAATATTCTATCTTTATGATAGGCTTTACCGGCAGTTGTCTTTTCACTCTTCTTTTCCAGGCTTTACAAAATAATGACAAAATTACTTTCCTGTTTGACGTTTTAGCCAGTAACAGCTGTAAATACTGTCTGGTTTGTATTGGTCAGTGAGACAAAACAGTAGTACATTTTTGCTGACATAAGCTACATTTCACAGAGGCATGAAAGTCAGACTAGAATGCTAAAATGTATTCTCTTTTCTAGGTTTTCTTCTCTTTAAAGAACATTTTACACAACATTCCTGAAGAGCCTACACTGATTCCTGTTCCGAGATCAGTAATTACAAGACCAGTTCATGGGCCTCTGGAATTATCTCTCCTCCAGAAGCTTGGAATATGGGCATGAATTGATTCAGTTTAATAATTTAATTAGTGAAGTTCAGCCCACAGATTTAGAGATGAAGCTCTTTCAAATCGTCCAGCCAAATAGAGTTTGTGGAGATGACTGGGATCAAAGTTCAGATTTTGGTCCAATGCTGATTGGAGCTATTTCAGTCCTCTGATCTGCTTTGAGTATAATGGCTGATCATTGCCTTGCACACTCATTCATTAGAGACCTCTTTCCTCCAAGCAGATTTTTTTTTCTTTAACATATACAGTCTCTGAACTCTTTGTAGTGATGTTGTAACATATGGCATTAGGAAAAAATTGTTTTCAAAGGCAATAGGAAAAAATTGTCTTCAAAATCTCTGAAACCTGTGTCTTCTAAATTACTGTGCAGAAGGAATGATTATAGGACACTTTCTGCCTTTTTCCATCACATGAGAAGTAAGATTTCTTTAACATATAGCCTTAGTTATCAAATACTACCATAAGATTATTTTCACAGAGGAGTAGGAGAAAAGGATCTGAAAATACATTTCAAAAAGTCAAGTAGTCACTAAAATAAACAGAGAAAGAAAACCCATTTCATTTCAGTAATTGTATGGGCTTCAGCTCACTATTAAATAGATTATATGGTTTTGTTGCACACTAGATCTATCCCTCTCCATTTATGTTATATTTATTACTTTGTATTATTGAAGACATACACAAAACTCTTCATTTATTCATCTGTAACCTGAAATCAGCGCATGGCACAGACTGATGCAGATTGAAATTGGAAACAATAGGCTAATCCCAACTGTCCTATCTTTTCAACTGAATATAGACCTGAGTTATTTTGCAACATCAGTTGAAGCAGCTAATGACAGTTGACATGGGGACAGGACAATATTCACTTTAAGCTTCGTTTGCTTTGCTCAGTTTATAGAGGGAGAGTGGTCAAATTCCATGGGATAATGACTCTGCTTAGAGTAAATTTGCTTGAGAACTACATTTGCTTACAATAGAAAAACAAAGAACAATGAAAATGCCTTTTACAAGGGACTTGAAAGCTTCTCCTCTGTGTTATTGTGATCCTCTAAGCAACCAGTTACCTGGAAGTCTCTTTTTCTAATACATCTTTGTTCCCACAAGAATTTATGCCGCTGTACTGATCTAAGTTCTTTTATTTTGTGATATTTATGCTTCTAATGTGCACTTCAGGCAAGTGATGGCGGGGATTACTATGACATACAATCATTTCATTGATCCAAACCATATTGTTCCACGAGGAGATAAATGAATGTTGCAATAGCTTCTAGACCACGTTAGAACTTGGAAAGCAATGTGATATGTCATGCTTCCCTAAATGCATCTGCATACACACATGTATTTACACACAGATACTCGCAACACACACAGATACTCACATCACATACATTTCAGATGAAACTCACAAAATTCTTGTATCATGATAAGAACTGATAAAATCAATCGGGAAATATCGTCGTGGACTTCCTTTCACACAACTTTAAGCAGTATACTACTCACTTCCACCATTACCTTCAGTGGTAAAATTAAAAGGATTTTCAGTGGTTTTCTTGGTAGTCAAGGCCAAATGTGAGCATTCCACCAGTGAGGCCTTCAGGTGTTTGAACCCTGAACTTATTGGACATAATGAAAAAAACAACATTAGAAGTTATTTACTGAGGAGTCAGTACTGTACTGTATTTACTCAGGGAGTCCTGCTGGGAGTTTCCTTAACCTGCATACATTCTTTTTTACATTTGTGTTCTGTTTTTTATTGTCTTTTCCAGTTAGAGACAATTTTTTCTCTTGATTTGTTTTGTATTGTTTTTAATTATAAGCTATTGTAGAGAAATATGAAACTACATGGTTAGTAGAAAAACTTGTATATAAAATTTCATCTTTTGCTACTCATGAATTTATTATGGTGATAGAGCTTTGGAGACCCTGATTTTGGGAAATGCTTGTGTACTAATCTTTTTATTTTCTGCCAGATCCATTTCTTAAATTAAAGTCCTCATAAGACTTGGATGTTGCATGTAGAATTAGAAGGATATAAACAAGAATCTGTGGGTTCCTATGTTGCCCTCTGAAATGAGGGTCTAAATGCCTGTAACTGACCTGAGGCATTTGTTTTGGCAAGTCACAGCATTTATTATCTATAATTTTCTCCAACTCTGAATCAGAAATAATGATACTCATCTTCCTTAAGGAAAGCAGTGCTAATATTAGTCTATTATTAAGACATTTCCCATATTAGGACTTTTCTTCCATGAAGGTTATGCTAATTATACTTTATTAAATTGAGTCCCTTACAATCACAAGTCCAGTCTTAACTGGTCTTTTCATGTGCATTTTTGGTATTTTTTCATAACTAGAGCAGCAAAAGCAGATGTGTTGCAAGTGTGAATCTTCTATATTATTAAGTTTGCCCTCAGTCATCTTTCTAAAATTGGCATTTTGTTGGCATGGGTGTTTTCTACGAACTCTTTTAGGAGCTTCACCTGGTTTACTCTGTGCTGAAAGTTCAAACAAAATGTTTAAAAATGTTTACAGCAGGAAATTTCTAATTATTTTGCTTTGTCCACTGCCCACAGACTCCTTTGTGATTTCTCAGTGGACCACTGAACTAGTTTCACAGATCTTCTGCTTAAAGTATCCAAGAAAGCAGTAATAAAAATAGATTGCATTAGTCACTCTTGCTTCAAACAATTTTTGTGGCACGTGTATCATATATTACTGGTTTTGTTTGATGCATGCTTTCTAAGCATGGGTGAGAGATATATTTAAGACCTCTGTGAATAAACACCACCAACAAAAGCAATACATAGTCTTCAGATTGAATTTAGCCTGTTGTGACAGAAAAAGACATTATACCGTCACCATTTATATAAGGGTGAAATAGCAGAAATTAGCTCATAGGTGATGACAGCTCTTGAATTAGCCTGAAAAGAAAGAGTGTATTAATAATACAGCAAAGAAAATTCCATTCTGTTGTTGGTAAGTCTCAGAAGTAATAGTTAGCAAGGACTTGAAGCAGAGGTGCTAACTCTGTTCTTGGAAATTATGAGTCTTGAGAAAAAGGAGAGAAAGAATTGTGCATTTTCACCTTATGTGTGAAAATTTTTGAAGAGTTATTTGCCTCTCTTTTCCTCTGATCAGGATGTCAAAATGCATCGTCTTTGGGTGCCACACAACACACTGAAGTGCAAGTCCTCTGCATTTTCTCTTGAAAGTACAGCTGCTTTTATAGAGAGCTTGGTGCTCTTGGAAACTCATATCAGCTTTGCCTTATTCCTAGGAGCAATCTTATTTATTTTAATATTTAAATTTATTTTAATATTTACATTTACATTTATTTTAATATTTACTATTTAATCTGTAGCATTAGCAATGTGCAGCATCTCTAGCATGTGTACATACTAGCTGCTCCAATCCCTGAAAGCTTTTCTCTGCGTTAACTCAGGAAAGTCGAAGAAGGGGACTTGACTGTGACAAGGAAAGTATTCCCGCAGTTATTTCTGCTGAGCAAACCACACTTATAATGTATCATTTGTCTTAATTTGATTTCCTTTTTGCAACTGTTGTGAGCTTCCAGAAGCTTAGGCGTCCCTTGCAGAGCTATAGACAGTCCGGTTTTTTACTGAAGATGTATAAGACAGTTTCAGTAAGTGGTACTGACCATAAATAACTAATCATTGCCAGATGCTTAATTGCACACAAAAAGTGGGAATGTCCTAATTTTGGTGGGGCTAGAGGTGGTTTTCCTCCTGGCTGTAGCTGGTACAGTGCTGTGTACTCAGAGTGAAAATTGTGTTGATAACACGCTGATATTTTGGCTCTTGCTAAGTAATACTTAATCTGAGTGAAGGACTTGCCAGTGTCTCATGCTCTGCCAGTGAGGGGCTGCACAAGAAGCCAGGAGGGAGCACAGCCAGGACAGGTGATCTGAATGGGTCAAAGGGATATTCCAACACCACAGAAAATCAAGCCGAGCACATAAACTGGGGGCAGCTGGCTGGTAGAGGCCAAGTACTGCTTGGGGACTTGCTGGGCATCAGTCAGTGGGTGGTGAGAAATTGTATAGTGCACCACTTCCTTCTCTTGGGTTTTATTCCTTCCTCTCTCTTATTTTCATTACAATATTATAAGTATTTTTATTGTTATTATTAGAATTAGCATTATTAGTAAAATTTGTCTAAACTAATAAACTGTTATTATTGCACAAGTTTCCCCTTTTTTTTCTGATTATCCTGCCCATCCCTCCAAGGGCAAGGGGCAGTGAACAGCTGCATAGTACTTAGCTGCTGTCAGGGTTTAAGCCCTGGCATTGAATAACAAATCTAATTTCTGTTAAAATCCCATATCTCTCATTCAGTTTCTTGCCTCTATTATTTGATAATTACAGATACACTCTGAGATTTAAATGTTATCATTATAAGGAGAAAGATTAAAATAATACTCTCATTTAATATTTACTTTTATTTCTTTATATATTTTGCACGAGCTGAGTAATTAACTGGTCAGCGGAATACATTTTGTGTTACTTAAATGCATCTTTCTGTTTAAAACAATAAATATTCAAAGAAGAATCCTACATCTTGCTGATAAGAAGAGCTAAGTACTTGGACAACACAGTTTAAGATAGCTCAGCTATTTGAAGTGCTTACTAGTGAGTCAGCACTCAGACTATTGTAGGTGCTTTGAGTGATTATAGTCGTTGATAACAGATCCATGTTTCTGCCTGAAGATCTAAAGTAACTTTTCCTTATCAAAATAAATCACATTTTTCATTATTCTCACAAATTAGATGTTGATAAAGTATAATTCAAAGGAAACTTCTCTATGATATTAAGCTGCTAAATCTTAACAGTAACTGAATGCCGAGTGAATTCTGTAGCTGGAGCTTCTTTTTTTATCTTTCCCAGCCTTTCTTTACCACGCATAGGTTTCTATATTGCAGTGGTAAGAGTTGTGCACTGTTCAAAATAAGCTTTGAAGGATGACTTGTACTTGAACCTTTCTTATGCCCAAAAGAGAGAGGCAGAGCTGGATGAGTCACTGTGGTGTTGTCAGACTCCTTCTGCTTGCTTGTGTTCCTTTCTCAACTGCTGAAATATGCTTGTGTTGGTACTTCACTAGTATGTCTTTTTCTTTATGTTTTTCTTCCTCATCTCATTCAGACTCAGGCATTTTACCGTGACAAGTGAATATCTTTTATTTAATTTATTAAATTATTTAATTTCTTTAATTTTATTTATTTTATTTTTATCTGTATCCAAGGAATATCTTTTATTTGAGAATATCAAACCAAATATGTGTAGTAAGTCGTCTGCTTTGTAATAGTGGGAAAAGAGGAGATTATACTTGTAACAATGGATTAAATACTTTCATTCGCTGAAATATGAAAGATGGTGACAACACTGGTTTAAGATGAAAATTAGAACCAAATACATCTGCACTCTGTACACATAAACTGCTCAAAATACATTGATAGCAGTTGATAGGGTACTCCTGAGATGGTGACATATCCAAAAAATAAGAGATAAATAATCATTCAAACTGTTTGGAATTAGTTATTTCTTGGTTACAAGAGGTAAAAGGACTCTTTTTCTTGCATAATTTATACTGATACCCACATATCTTTTTGTTATATGGAGATGTAGCCTCCCTTTCAATGAAATTTTGCACACTTCACGTTGTAATATTGCACATGGGAAATCCTGATGTGCTACACAAAGAAGGACCTTTGACAATCTACAAGATGTTTGTTTGGTCTCCACACTTTGGAAATAACATCTCTCTGGCTATCATTTGTTTGTATCTCATCAGTAAGTATATCTTCACGTTCGTATGTGCAGGTCAGTCAGTAAATATGAATTCTCAATAGAACGACATAAAATTTTCATGCTTGGGACAAGGATGCACAGCAGGACCCTATTCCATTACGTTTTCCCTTGTTAATTTCTGTATTTTTCTTCCTTCCTACAGAAGAATTTTTAGGAGAGACCTCTTAGTCTTTTTTTTAGTCCTTTAACAGTGCAACAGGACATCAGAGGAAATTTGGAAGCATACCCTAATTCCTGGAAATTTATTTAGGAACTCCTTTTTTTGCATGGTCTATTTATTTCTAGCACATCTAATAACAGTGTTTGGAAGCCAGATGAAGTTTGGGAGCCTCCAGTGTAGCTACAGGAGGAGTGATTGATATTCATGTATTTCCAACGCTATATATCCACAGTGTTAAGAAATTCAGGGGAAAAGATTACATATGATCCTACATAGGGAGAGACGCAGTAGCTCTTCACATTTGTGCTTGTTAGGAGTCATAATTTTTGACTTAAAGAGCAGAAGAGTTACCATAACTAAAACCTTCCCTAGAGGAAGAAAGTTTGTGCATTTAGTCTGTCTCATATGAGTTGTTGGCAGCAACGCTAAGACGTTCTTTCAAAATTCTTTCTCCTGCCACAGATTTTTCATCATTTTGCATTCCTATTGCAAGGAATGGGAATAGTGGAATTACGTTCCTGTACCTGGTGTAGGTGCCCACGTATTCGCAGGAACTGGGACTATCCAGAACCAGGCACATCTGGTTGCAACCTTCTCCAATAAGACTACAAGGCACAGCTGAGCCCCTCTGCCAAGATGCCTCTGGGAAAACACTCTGAAGAGATGGCAAAACACTGCACAAGAGAGAAAGGAGTGAGGAAAACAGCTATGAGAAACAGCGCTGCATTCACCAAGGCTGCTGAAGGAGAGGGATGAGGTGGTCCAGACCCTGGGGCACAGATTCTCTTGCAGCCTGAGAGGATCATGGTAAGGCAGTTTGTCCCCTACAGCCCATGGAGGACCACACTGGAGTAGAAGGTGAATATTTCATGAAAGAAACTGCAGCTCATGGCAGGGACCCACTCAGGAACAGGGGAAAAGTATGAGGTGGAAGGAGTAGCAGGGAAGAATTGTTACGGACTGACCTCAACCCTGGCTCCCCACCCCTCTGTGCTCTTCAATAGAAGAAACCAGAAAGAAGGAGTTAGGTTTGGGGGAAAGTGAGAGAGTGAATAAAAGGAGTTTTAGTTTTTGTCTTTGTTTCTTACCATTCAAATCCATTTTAATTATCAATATTCATAAATTAATAGTCCCTAAATTGAGTCTGTTTTGCCCAAGATGGCAATTGGTAAGGGATCTCCATTTCTTTATATTAACCCATGAGCTTTTTTCCATCTTATTTTCAACCTCCATCCTGTTAAGAAGGGCAAATGAAAGAGCAACCCAAGAGCTCCCTTGGGTGGGAGGGCAAGGCAACGCCACCAGAGTGAGCAACATCGAATTTAGACCAGTTTATTTCTCATTTTTACTTGGTTTCTCAGCCCAAAAAATCCCATTAGCATAATTGAGGATTGAAAAACTGCAGATTTTAAAATGATTATGTGCCAATCATTATACATTCAGGTTTCTACTTAATTTTGTAAAGTTTTTATCTGTGTGTATCTACATAGACAGTCTGGGCAAGATACAAAGCATGAAATAGCTCAGAAACTGATTAGAATTATAACAGTTACTAATCTGCAAACTGCTCAAAAGAGCAGTCCCGTTGATATAGCTGAACTTAATTATCTCTCATTTTTCAACAGTATTATTTAAATGTTTAATGCTATGCACATCTTCAGTTTTGAAAATAAGTCCATGCTTACTTTTCTTCTGGATAATAAGATCAAGAATAAAGATTTGTGAGTTATACCTTCACTTCACTTGCAGAAGAAAATTGCTTTAAATGATTTCATTGTTTCTACAGAGATGCTACTGACTAGCACTTCAGTTGTGCAACTAATCTGTTTTTGCACAGAAAGGGATAAAATTTAGCTCATTTCTTTCTAAGTGTCTTGTATTGATTATGACAGATACCAAGTGTAAAAAGAGGAAAAATGTATATAAACCCTTTAGAATTCCAATCTCTTTGTGTAGAAGCTGTGTAGAATTTAGGTGTCTAGCTTGACCTGGATTATCTGGATTTCTTCTGTAGCCAGAAGACGGGCACCTCCAGAAAGCAGTGCTGCTGTTCATCACAGGTTCATATTCTAGGGCTGAATAAAATACCTTCTGAAGGTAAAGGAATTAGGAAAAGAAAAAGTAGATAAGTTGATAAATGTCTATAGTGCATAGAAATACACTGAAAAATGTATAGGCTACATAATTAGGCAGAGAAAACTATTCAGATTTTCTGCTTTTATATGGCAGCTGCCAGTGTTGTGTTGGACCCCCCATGTTAGCTTAGAGAGTGATTGTTTCTTGGCAAAACAAAAATCACTTACACAACCAAACCTCATGGATGGTTTATCCCACCAGTGTCTGCCTCAAAGTAATTCTTCTGTACTCATAATTTCCTGCTGTGAGAGACCATTTTCTTTGTATTTATTCACATTATACAGCAGTGAGTGAGCTGGAGGAGTAGCAAGCACTGTGCAGAGAAGCGTGATTGGGTAACAATAATAGACATATTTATGGACAAAGATTGCAGGTAGACATTTATTCTAGTTTTAATTGTTTCAGTCTTTTATGTGTGTGCACAAACAAAAGTATTTGAGAACAAATAGGCTAAAGAGGTGTCATACCTGAGAAATACACGTATTAACACATCAAACTGGGAGAACCAGAGGTGAATTGAATTGTAGTTTCTAAAATGTAAAATACCTGCATAATCTATTTCGGAAAGAAGATCACAATGTTTTGACAGGAACTCAGGGAACCTATATCAGTAGAAACAAGGAGTATAATGGATTTTGAGGATATTCCCTCTCTAAACTTACAAATCGTATCATTAGGATAGGATATCCCACTTATTTTTTAAAAAGCATGATGAAATATGACACCAAACTTTCAGACAATTGTTCCTATTTTCCTCTCACTACTTCATGTCAGTCTTTCTGCCTTATCTCATTTCATGCCAACGGAACTTAGATTTCAAATAACTAAATCCGTTTTGAAAACAAGACTTGAGGCTTCAAAGCCGCTCACACACAAATTTTCTTAAGTCTTTGGATATTCAATGAGCTGATGATGTGATTAAATGGGGGTGATACAAACAGCATGGGGACTAGAGCAAATTAGGTTCTCATGGTCCTAAAGCTTGTGGTTGATGGGAAATAGCTCACTCTTGGTGAGGGAGGGCACTCCACACTCCCTGCTGTCCCTGCGAAGGAGCAGTGGCTCTGTAGGGTCTTGCACGTTCTGTGACCTCTGTGTTGGGGTGGTGGGTTTCTTTGCCTGTGTAGAAGATTCGCCTTGTCATAAACCAAACAGCTCAATTTTTTTTTTGTGATTAGGTTTGTTGCATCTGCTCGTACTGGCCACTCACCAGATCAACATGATATTTGTAGAAGCATTTTTTGGTATAGAAGGAAATACTGGAGAACACGGTTTATTAGCAGAAGCCCTGCGTAGCAATTTTGCTTTCTCTGCGAGAAAGCAGACTTACTTGTTGGAGGTTAACTGACATATTTGTCAGATATTTAATTTTTTTCCTTTTATAACAAAAGAATAGAAAGGCAACAAAAAAAGGTTGAGTAATTTTCAGATTGTCTGACATTTTTCTCTTGATGAAATATGACACTTCAATTTTGTTCAGATCCAGGAGATATAGAAACTGAAAAAACATAGATGTAGGTCCAACAAAGGCTTTTTTTTTTCTCTAAAAAGATACCTTTTCTGTAGAAACGTAGGAATGTCAATATTTCAGGAATATATCACTATGATATTCATATGAGTGTGAGAACTAATCACCTTAGCTTCCAGTAGCTAACACAGGCTTTCAACGTAATTTCTTCTCCTCCTCCTCCCCAGCCTTGATCGAAAAAGAAAAAGAAATGTGCAAACCAAACAAAATTTTCCTTCATTCTCAATTTGTCTGGAATGATATGTGAAATTAATTGCTATATAATAAAACAGGAACACTGATGGATTTTGTTAAACACCCATTGAAATGAATCTGGTCCCCAATTTCAATAATGGGTAAGTGTTCTAAATCTAAGTGTATGAGATAAAAGAACTTTTCAGACAACCACTTTTTCCAGAGAGGTGGTGGAAAGCTCCTGTCTAGGTGATCACTGAAGATTTGCTTTGCCAGCACAGCTGCATAGATATCCAACACTGGCAGAGTCCCCAAGCTCAATTTTCAGCAACAACTTGTGCTTTTTTTGGAAACGGCTCTCCTGGAATCTTATTCAAAAGCAAAATGTCAATTATATTACGATATTTTGGAGTAATTTAGGACTTTCAACAGTTGAAGCTATGGCGGTCGTAAAGCACACAAATTCTCAGTGTATCTGTGGTGATTATAATGTTACACTGTAGAGCTGGAAATGCATCCCCATCTCAGAAACAGATGAGCTACCTAAGAGAGCAGCGTGTGGTACCTAATGTTTTAAGTCAGAGTATACTGAGTATGTCCGCCCACTAAAGCACAGCAAAAAACCCCATCTTGTATTTAAATTACGCACACAACTTTATTTCCCTGTCACAAATAATATCTAAATTAAACTGTGACAGCAACTTCACCATCTCATGCTATTGTTTGCTGAACCTTCCTGCCCTCTGCTGTTACAACAATCATCCTTGATTAAGGCAGCTATGTATCCAATAAAAATGGTTGACTACAAGAGATTTTACCCCCCCATAAAGGCTGCCTGGACCGTTGGCTTCAGTTGCCAGATCGGGGACTGCACAGATACAGGTCATTGGAAACTGCTCTGCTATGCCAGGGCTAGACAGAGCTCTAACTATATTAATTAATATATTTGATCTCAGAAGAATATATACTATTTTATGCTCTATCAATTATACTTGGGTTAGAAACCATTTTGGTAAGATTTTTTCTGTTTCCTGTCATTGTTTTTTATCTCTTAAGATGCAAATTTTAAACCAGATTCCTAGAAGCTTGCAAATGCTTGGCTGTTGTAGAGAAATATTGTGATGGACTGGCCATTTGCTTTGTGTATTTCTGACTGTCACAAGGACTAGAGTTTCCATCTAGAGTACCAATGATGCATCTAAACTCAAGCAGGCTTTGGTCATATTAAATTCAACATTTGGATATCTACATAGTGGTGATAGCAACCAGGAAGAGGAACTTGGTTCTTGGTATAATGACAACCAAAATAAAACCAATTAAGACTGAGCTTGCAGTGCATAAATTCCAATATGACAAAAGACATAGATGTGTCACTCTATAGCAGAACAATGTGAAAGACAAAGTGAGAATCTAAAAAAAAAAAAAAAATTTTAAAAAACGCCCATATATATAAAAACGGTATTCTGACATCAAGAACTCTCTGAGATGCAAGCATATGTTTTCCTTCAATCTTAAGTTCTTAAAAACTCATAAAATTAAGCATATGTCCTGTGTACACTGTGTCTGGTGTTACGAGATGAAAAAGAGGTGTATATATGTATATTTATCTGATATTTACTCTAAAAGGTAGAGAAAAGGCACAAGGGAGTAATTTTATTTTTTATATTAAGGAAATGTGCTCTGTTTAGCCTTAGAGTTGCAAATTATGTAGGTAAATTTATCCCATAGATTAGTTCAGATTTTTTAGGTATCTTTCTCCCATGTAATTTCTTTAGCATTTTTAGATTCTTTGTCAAGTGATACCCAGTTTAAGCTGCAGTTGTTATTGATACTATAATCATTATATCACCAGTTCCTATATCCAACTCGGAGCTGGATTTTAACATGGATGGGATGTTTTGTATTCGGTGACATGCTATGATTGTTTTTTGCTGTTCTGTTTCTTTTCTCAGACAGATATTGAAAATCAGTTCTTGTGATCTTAGGACAGCATTGTCTTGCTCACTATTGCATTTGTGACAGATGGTGGATACAGCTCAAGAATAAGAGGGCAACACAAAATATAGCCCATTTCAGTTCTTTCAGTATGATTTTAAGAATTCTTTTCAAAGCCAGCATTTACATAAATACTCTTGAATGAAGTACATATGAAGGGTGGTGAAGTGAGAATAAGTATACTCTTGCCATTCTGGTTATGTATTTATTGACTTATTCAGAGTTTATTAGTGTTTTTCTCTGATGGATTACAGTGTGACAGCTGCCTGGAAACCAAAGAACAAGTTTTAGGACTATTCAGCTGCTCCTTTGATTGTTGGAAGGTCTGGACTTCTGGTTATGAACAACATCCTATTAGATGGGAGTTAGGATTACACATTTCCATTTTAAGATAAGATTTCTCTATTCATCTGTTAGCAATTTCTTTTACTTGACATGAACCCTGGCATAGTTCATGAATTACTATATCTGTTCCCACAGAACAGAATTCATTTCCCGTCTGGGATTCAAATTCATCTTTACCATAGGACATAGCTGCCAAAATAGTTTTAATATATTTTTGTGTAATATATAAGATATCTGCTCAATTTTGCAACAATGTAATGTAAAAGTAAAAAAAAAAAAAAAAAACAAAAACCAAAAAAACCCCCAAACTCAACAAAAACAAACAAGAAAACCCCCATAAAATATTTGTTAAAGAAAGCATTAAGCTTTGCTCTCAACTCCTTTTCCACTATCACATGAGATATGAGTTGTAGTTAATACTAGAGAGAAAATCATTATATGTACAATACATTCACTTTAACTTGGCACTAACACAAAAATCAAACTCTTTAATTAAAGCTGCTCACTGTTATTTCCCAAGAAATGTTAATACATCTAGTAACCATGACAAGCAGAAAACATCCAGTTACAGCACTATCTTTCAGAATACACATGGACCAAGGCCACTCCCATGTTCCAGAGGCAAAATATTATAGATGCTACGAAACCGTCACAGCTAAAAACTCTGTCTTCTTATGAGTAGGCAATTACTTGACGTAAAAACCTGAATTCTGCATGTATGTAGTACAAACTTAAAGTCTGTGCTTCAGTCTAATGTGAGTTACAAAAGGATGAGCACATTTTCCAGCAGCTTCTCAGTTGCCCATAGTGGCTACTTGGCCCAGTTTATCCCCGTTACAGTCTACCATTGCTTCTGGTTCCTATGGAGGGCACTTGTAGCCAGGTCAGAGGTCCCATACCACCCGTCAGTTCCACATAGAAATCCTCGTTTAAAGTATACCCAAGTTCTGCTTTCAGTCCTAAGGCTAACGAGAGTAGCAATAAACTCTGTTCTGCCCTCTTACTATCCTTTTGCTGCCTCCTTTTGCTGAGTATTCTCTTCTCACAAGTACTCCTAGAAAACCTGTAGAAATGCCAGCAGGTGTTGTGCTGATACTGGTAGTTTTTGCACTTCCTGTTGGACTACAGCTCCAGTTGCTGCTGTTGAAGTTTCACGTCTGGAGAGAGAAGTTCTAAAGGACAAAAATGACCCCTATTTCATTATTTGTTCACAAAATTATTTTTAACTACTTCCTGAGACAAAAAGCATTAGTGACAGCTACCCTACCCTTCTTTATCCTGGAAGATTGCTATTAAAGCATTTCTTAGAGGGTCTATAGTCTCCTCTATTGCTGCAAAACATAAAGGAATTAATTAGTCTTTCAGAAAGTGAAGGATATCATAAAGGAATTTAAGGCATCACATCTCAGAGAACAAACTTAAGGCATTACCTTTTAGAGAAGAAATCTAGTTTAGATGCTGCCAGGTGCACATTTAAGGGTCTGACGCACATGAAGAAATCCTAATGCATTACAATTTAGAGGCATAACATTTGTCACTATATTCTTTCCAAAGCAGGCAGATCTTCTTGGCGAGATGTAGCAAGGCTGAAAATACAGAAGACAATACAGTTATATCATATCGGTACAACACCAATAAGGGAAACTCCCAGGCAAGCGAATTCAATCCTGTCTACTATTAAATTATTAGAAAAAACACTGCCATTATTTTATTTGTTTGTTTGTTTATTGGGGGTTTGGGTCACTTAGAGCTTTCTCTCATCTTTCACTGTATGCGCTAGAAGTTAGTGTGGGGTAGGACAACAAGTCTCGTGGGCAGCTGTGACAGCTTTCTAAAGACAGTTTAACAGTGCAGAGGTTGCTCTGTGACAACTGGCCTCAGTAATGGTCATCTGGTAACTACGAACTACTGCAGCAAGTGAGCTTCCAGCATATCCTTAAATATCTAGGAGAGGAACACTAATGGGAATCTTACTGTTATTTGTCACCCTGTTTTAACACAGTACAATGGTGCAAAATTTCCTCCCCCGCAGAGAATTGTCCCTGGAATTACAGAAACATCTATAATCACAGAAAGTAAACTACACCACTTTTTTTCAATTAATTGAACCAAATATTCAGTTCTTGAGAATTGGTATAAGACAAGAGGCCTATCCAGATTTGGTTAAAGATTTATTTGTTAATAAGAGGAAGATGGACATTTTGAGTTAATCTGTTTCAGCTAAGGACTAATAAGGAGGCTGTTGAAAGTAGAGCCAAGATAGGATATATATTTATTTTTAATTATAAATATTATAACTTTATAAAAGAGGTAAGTTACCATAAGAAATGATTGTTCACTTTTCCTCACAGGAGAATCAATTAGTTCCTTGTAGCATTTAGCTTTGAGACCTGACAATCTTCCTAGCAGGTTTGGGCTCTTGCACAGGGACACCGAGGCAGGGTGTATGAATTGTCACAGTTCCCAGAGACACTGCAGCAGCTACAGTACAATTGCTTCAACTGCAGGTGACTTTCGTTACTACTCTTGTAAATGAACAGAAGTAACCAGTGCTGTATTTAGTACTCCTGACAGTCCCTGCCTGAAAATGCATGCTAAACCTTGTGCATGGCCTTTTTAGACGTGAGGTTAATTCACTGGTTTCATAGATGAAATTTTACACAGGGTGTTTTGTTTTATGGTTTTTGTTTTTTGGGGTTCTTTTTGTTTCTTTTTTTTTCTTTGTTTGTTTGTTTTTTGGGGGTTTTTGGGTTTTTTGGTTGTTTTTTGTTGGTTTTTTTGTTTTTTTGTTTTTATTATGTTCCCCAGCTGGATGTTCCTAAAAATTGAACAGCATGCTGTGTTGTGATGTCGAATACAATCATTTTACCTTCTTTTCTGATCTTAAAGTTTAATTCAGGAATGTGGACATGTATAATTCTTCAAGTGTAATGGTCAATCTGAGGCATAAAACCAAAAACTCTTTTTTTCTAACTCATTTACACATTCTCCACAAATATTGCATTGCTCCCCCACTCATGCACCAGCCAATCTATGGCATATTTAACACCACTATGCATCATTGCAGTGTATTGGAGTCAAAATAAATTACATATGTCTGTGTATCTCTACAAGGAATACAATATAACTTACTACCATTTAAATAATACTGGAAAAATTTTAACAAGGAAGAAATTATTGGATGTTGTTTGTCCTGGTTTCAGCTGGGATAGAGTTAATTTTCTTCCCAGTAGCTGGTGAGGTGCTGTGCTTTGGATTCAGTGTGAGGTGATGTTGATAATGCACTGATGTTTTGGCTCTTGCTAAGCAGTGCTTACCCCGAGTTAAGGACTGGTCAGTGTCTCCTGCTCTGCCAATGAGCAGAGAAGCTGGGAGGGAGCACGGCCAGATCAGGTGACCTGAACGGGTCATCAGAAAGGGATATTCCAACACCACAGAACATCACGTCCAGCACATAAATTAGGGGCAGTTGGCTGAGAGAGGCCAGGCAGTGCCCAGGGTTGGGCTGGGCACTGTTCAGTGTGTGTTGAGCTACTCTATTGTGCATCACCTCTTTCTCTTGGGTTTTATTCCTCCCTCTCTCTCTTTTCTTGCCATTACAATTGTTATTGTTGTTGTTGCTATTGTTGCTGTCGTTGTTATCAATTTTATCTCTTTTATTAACATAAATAACCCTCATCTCAACTCACAAGTTCTACTTCCCTTCCAACTCCCCTCCTCACTGAGGGCAAGCAGACGAGTGTCTGTGTGGTACTTGATTGCTGACTTAGGTTAAACCACAACACTATTCTAAAGGCAGGCTGAAAATATGAACGTGAGCTTGTTATAAAAGGAAAAAAAGCCAAACAAAAGTTAATATACATGATAAAAGAGTGCAATACTTACCTTTGTTATTCATTTGTCATTCAGTGTGTGTTTACCTCACTAGAGATTTTTACTTGGTGGAAACCGTGACCTGGATGGAATACAGTGTGACTCTTCAATATAAAGTAATAGAAAGTCTGCCTGTTAGTCTTTTTTTAAATTAACTTGGATTTCTATATTGAAAAATCATTTCAGAGGGATTTGGACTGAATGGAAAATAAATTAAATTAAATTAAATGTCTCTTAAAAGACATATTTTTAATCTCTTTTCACATACATAGTACATCATCACTGCAGGGGCTCACTCTCATAGTGGCTGTATCTGTTATTTTCTTGTCTTTACCTCAAAGGAAGCCCCTTGCATTCTGTAAGCATTGGAATCACTGCTTTAAATTTTAATTTGTCAAGATGTGAAAATTGGCAAAGAAGTAATAAAATAGAAAATGGTTAAATTGTACTGCTTTTAGGAAAGGAATGGAATCAAGTTTGAGCATAGCCTGAGAGATCGTAATCAGCTTTACAAAAAAATGAAGACATTATTTAACTCTAAAAATGGGTAGTATTGGTATGAGAATGATGTCAGCTTTTTAACCAGGGAGGAGTGTTTAAACTTACTTTAAACAATTCCTACATATATATAATAATTCTGCAAGTAATGATGGTCTTACCTGCCTTGTTTTTGGAATCTGAAAGCTTGGTGACAGCTTCAAAAATAAGTTTCATTAGTATGGGGCAACTCGAAGCTAGCTGGCTTTAAGATAATCACCCAAAGCTTTTACTGAGAGAAGCATTTTTTCCCTCCCAATTTATGTGTTAAATTAGCATGCCTAAATTCAAATGGAAAGAAGAAAACATTTGTCCAAAATTGCAGAGAGCTTCCTGATCCACAAAAAGATAGCCACCTCTCCTTCCTTTAACTGACTGCAAGGAGTCATGAGGTATCTATTTTCATTTTGGATCCAGTACTTCTTTAAAAAAAAATAAATTAAGAAGCAGTGTATACCTATACATATATAAGTGTATATTTTGTGTATACGTATTCACATATACACATAGCCATATAGCTTCCAAGCTTCAGAGTTGGTCTGGAAACAGAAATAAATCCAGTGTGGTGCTGAGCTGAAAACGCAGAAAATAGTCAGGCCATGGAAAGTTACAACACTCCTCTATCTCACATATATGCTTAGAACCAGACCAGATGTGACCTTAAACATGGATGGGAGATTTGGCTATGTTTAAAGAAGTTTTTTTTGAAGCACTAGTGTTACAAATATCATTTTATGACTATCTTAAATGTTAACACTATAAATAATTTTCTCTGTGGTAGATTCCTCGCAAATAAGAATAATCCTTTATTTAATGTCACAGGAGTTCTTATCTTCTTACATTTTCCATTATAGTTTTTAACAGAATCCACAGCAGAACTGATAATTTTTTATTATTGGTTCTAGCTGGAATACACTTAGCATCATCTGCTTGTTTTTAATGTAGCTCTTGTACATAAATAATCTGCTGTTCAGGTAAGATGAAGTTATTACTAGATACTAAGATCTTTGAAAAGTACATACATTGTGCATATATTGTGCACACTAAGAGCAGATGCTCTCCATCTCCTATTTAGACGGAATAGGATCCTGATCTGAATGTAGTAAATGACAGTCTAGAATTGACACTTCTCTGTAAGCCTGCTCTGTGAATGGAATGTAAAGTTCTAGAGCAGGTTTATTCGTGCCAGATTGTTTTAGTTGCTGCTTTCTCATTTAAATTTCTTGAGTTTAGCTGTCTTACCGACTCTGAACGCTTAGAGAAGCCTGGGCTGGCTGTAAGACTGCTCCACTTCTTTTTGACAGATATATAGTCTGTCTGGGAATGGTCCTTACCACTCTCTTTAGGCCTGTCTGAGTTGATATAGGCAGATTTGATAAACAAGGGAACAAGTTTAAAATAACAGGTGTACTCCAACACTCTGACTCAATAATTTGAGCTCAGGCTGTAGGATCGTTTTATTTTAGGCTTATCTGTTATCTTTGTGTAGTGTGTCATCTGTCGACTCTAGCAAGCTCTGTGCTTATCAAATTTTGAGGACAACATATCACTAGTATTTCATTGTTTTTCCATGGAGGAAGGTAGGAATTTTCATTTCTGTCCTTCAAAGAATGCAGGACTGCATTTCTTTTCTTCAAAGCTAAAAAAATGCAGAAATCTGGAATGCAGAACATGTTCCCTGAGCTTTACAGTGAAAAAAAGAACTGACCAACGACATAACCCCAGATGGGCTGTGACCTGCAAAGTGTGCTGACAGACATTTCTGCATTCTTGGATATTCTAGGCTACATGGTCTAACTGTGTTCCTCCACACTGACATTAGGCAGCATTAGAGAAGGGATTGCTAAATGGAGAATACGTGCTGGCATCAGAATGAAGTAATGATATATTTAAAATCTCTTCTGTATTTGAATAACCTAGAGAGCTGCCTCACAAGTTCTCACTTGGAACCATTTTTTCTGAAGAAAGAATCTAACACATTATCCTAAAAAGAACATCTAATCAGTGCCATCATCAAATGAACGAAATTAATTAAATCAATCTAATCAATGAAATACACAGTAAAAAGTCCTCAGCATCCAAAGTGGAAGAGTCAAAAGTAAGAAAGAAATTCAAATGTGGAACTGCAAAATTATTAGCCATTGTTTGTAGTTTCAGGAAGCCTCAGCATCAGAACAGAAACAAAACTATATTCACCAACCTTAGAAAGGGCTTTAGGAGTTTTGTAGAGAATTGTTGACTCTGGTTTACTTACTAGGGAAATGGTTTGAAATTATAACAAAAAAATAGAAATCGTTGCAATAAAGCAAGAGTGAGATAATGTACTATTCCCATATTAATGTAAATCTTAACATAGCCATCACTAAAGACAGTTAAGAAAAACTTACCTTTCTCAGGATAAAAAGACAATCATCTCATGTATTAACAACAGATTAGGAGTAATAATAAAGCTGAACATGTAATTTTTCACAACAGGGTGTTTCCTGGCTGCCGTCCCACCTGTCTCTGGTATTTCAATCCTCTCTCTAAAATGAATAAGATCTTCTAGGGAAACAGAAACAAAACCAAAAACACATATGGAGAAAAAGAGCTCCCCCACACTCCCAGGCTCACTTTCACTCCGGACTGCTCTCCTGACCCCTGATAGCATCACAGGTTACACATTTTCCCTTCAGTGAGGCTGTTGAGTGGCACAGTGTGTTTGGGGTCAGGATCTTCGCTGCTGCTCCTTATTTTCATAGTTATTCTCTGTGCTGTTGTGGATACTCTGGAAGCTGCAGCCTCTTTGGGGAAGGACCTCCTGCTTTGTTTCCTCCTCCTCTCTTTCCCCACTGTTTCTTTCCCTTCCTTAAATATTTTTCCACAAAGGCATGACCACTCTGGCTGAAGGACTCAGACATGCCCTGAAAGAGGGTCCACCTAAAAGGGTGCCCGCTGAAACTGCACAGAGCAGCCTTACTGTCTCCTTCCAGAAGTGCCTCTGGAGCCACTCCCTGCCAGCACCTGGGCACCTGCACCCAGTACAGGGACTAAGGTGGCTTCTGCTTCAAAATTTTCCAAAGACAAAACTAAGGCCCCTGCAAATGGTCATAGAAACCAGCTGGCTAGGAGATAGCATGACAGAGGACATGCAGAATTAAAAAATGCACAGTGATGAACAAAAGGAAAAGCACCCTGGACTCTGGTTTGTCAATTGAGACCTACTCATTATAGCACAATTTTGCCAGGAATGGTGGGCAGCTCGGTACAAAAATCTAGGAAATGTTAGGTAAGAACAGACCAAAAAATATCACTATTGTACTGTCATATCTTGAGCACTGTATGCATTATAACCCTTTTTCAAAATACTGAAGCGCAAAAATGCAGAGAAGAGTAACAATTATGGCTGAAGTTATAGCATGATTCTTACAGGAAAAGGAACTGTAAAACCTGAAAAATGAAGGATAAGAGCAATAGATGATACATCCCTGCAAAATCAGGTATGGTACAGAGAAGGCAAGTATAGACTATTCATTACTCCTTTTAGCACAAAAAAACCTGGCAGGCACCCACTGAAATGAGCAGGCAGCATTTTCCTGGGCTTTTTTTGAAGGGGAAATGCTTTTTCACAGTATGCTTAACATTAAACTGTGACATTAATTTCCACAGGAGGTTATTAACACCAAAAGTGCAAATGAATCTGGAAAAAAATGATTAGGCCAATTAGTGGAACAAAAGTCCATGGGGACTAATGAATGTGATCACCCGACTCAGGATGTCATAAAACTACTGATCCCTGGGAAGGAGCACCAGCAGATGCATTTCTCTGTAACAAGCCTTGGAGAGCAGGCTTTGCAGGACACTACTGAAGGCAAGCTTTTGGCCAGTGGTCCGAACCAACACAACAGTCCTTAAACACAGAAGGTGGGGAGCAGCCTCACTTAGCCTAACTCCATTGAAATATACATTTACTAAAGAAAATAGTCTTTCGATTTTACCTCCTTTTCCCTCTTTTTCTCCTGTTGATAAGTTGCAGGCCTGAGTTGTGCATTCTGTTCTCATTAACTTTCTTCTTCCCAGAAAATGTGAGAGAGGGCAGTAGGAAAATAAAATTGCAGTACCAGCTGTACAGCTACCTGTTAGTGACAAATAAAACCCTAACATGGAAGAAGGCTCACAGGAGATGGGCAGAGGCAATGTACCCACAAACGTACCATGATGCATCATGGAATAATGTATGGAGTGACTGGCCTACCTACATTTGTTTTGTGTTTTCAGCACATTTAATTTCATTGTTTCATCACTTTGTTTGATTTGATTTATCTAGTAAAACAGAAATCCCATGTAACTTAATCTTCAAATAAGTACATTTTACATTAAATATAGCCTTCCCTCTGCGGAATATCTAAAAGGACCCAGTCAGAGAGTGTTGGACTGTGGTACTACTATAAATCAGCACATTTTCTTTTGAAATAATACAGTTATTAAGACTATGCTGTGTAATGACTGAGGCACGCACTCAGATCGGCAGGGACACTGAGACATTTATTGAGACAAACACATTTATTTTATCATTTATGACAAAAAATAGAGCTCATCTCAACCTATTTACTTTGGACTTCTCTTTTTTGTTAATTTCATAGGTTTTATCTCTGTAAATATTACTCAGCATAGGTTTTTCGGTGCTCTCCATTCACATAGCTTCACTCCAAACACTCAAACCTTATTTTTAACAAATCCCAAAAGTATCCACCCAGTTATCAAACTGTTTTGATATCAATCCGTGAGGTTTATTTTTTGTTTTTTAATTCTCCTCCTCACCACACTGAAGGAGCAGGGTGAGTGAGTGACCTTCTTGGTACTTAGATGCTGGCTGGGTACAAACCTCAATACACCTTGATTAAGGAAGATAGAGCATGGTATTACATAGAAGGCACTGCCTAAGTCAGCAAGTTTTGACTAAGTGGGACAACAATGCAGTGATCAGTGACAAATAAAGAGTCCCATCAGAAAATACAGCAACATTTGCAAATACTTTCTAAAAGTTACTGAAAATATTGTTTTTTCTCCACAAAAGAAAAAAAGAATGGTGGAAATTACATAGAACACAACTTTGCCCTAAAATATTAATTAGCTCCAGCACTTAGCACTCATCTGGCTCTCAGCTCCAGACATTAATATCTTTAATGTTCAATATTCATGCCATGCTCCTACAGTAGTAACTTTCAATGAAAATGTAAGGAGAACATTAACTGGAACACATTAACTTTATAACATGTTTTTATTTGAAAGTAAAGCAATTAAATTGTGTCATGAATGTATTCTCTCAAATTGCAACTCTCAAACAGACGCTCTACTGCGCTTACTCCCCTTATACCTCCTTGACATGGAAGTAAATGCAGGTTTTAAAATGGGAGTTGTGTAACATAAATAAAAAGGATTATGATGAAGTTTAAAATACCACTTTATAGACTGTTATCTTGGTAAGTAATAACGATGAATTTTTCTAGTGTGTTCATTGATCACATCATTCTCACCCAAAAGCAGATTTCCCAGTAGCTGGGGAAAAACCTCAGAGTCTGGTAACTATCTGCTTTATTTCAAAAGGAGTTAGTTACATGCAGTAAAATACCAAGGGGGAATGGATTTGGTTTTGCTTTTTCACACACTCCAGTGCTAAAGGTTTTTGTGTAGTAACTGGCTTTCCATTTTATGGATGCTTTTGGCTAGCCTAAGTAGCACTGGAGGCTAAGGAGGGAGATCCCTGCCTGTAATTGTAAAAAGGAAATACTAGAGGTTATATCACATAAATAAGATTTTTTCTGATTGCCTGGGTGTGGTATTTAAAATCTGGTTCCACCTTATATTCAGTGTAGGCCATTTAGAGAAAAATTTTATAGTAGTAAAAATGGTAATGTACAAGTAAAATAAAGGTTCGAGAGGCTGAGTCTATCTAACCATAAGTTTGTCCACTTTACAGTGCATGTTTTCTTCTGATCCTGAGACTGCATGTTTAAAATTTTCAAGTTTCTATAAATAAATACAGAAAAGTTGGAATGATTTTCACATAAGTGAAAAGCAAAATATGGCCCAGAAATCTTATTTCATCTTTTGCAGGTCAGCCCCTTGAGAATTTATTACTGTAACAGTTAGGACTAAAGGAAGCCCTGACAAATTTGAAAATCATCTGCCTGTTTTACTCATGTTCCTGACAAAATGGTAGTCTTTTAACTTTACTTAAAGAAAAAACTTACTTTGTTTTTCTTTCATGGAAAATGGACTTTGTGAAGTGCTGACTTAATTTCTGATTCTCAGCTAAGGTTTAAAACAAGCTCCCATTTCATTTGTCAGTGTTTTATATATAGATGTGGTTTCAAATTTAACTGAAGAGAAAAAGCAATTTACAGCACTTTTAGCAGAGAAAAGAAGGAGAGCTGTACAGCTCATATGGCATTACAGATAACTTAGAAAAAAATTAGAAATTGCCCATAATTTGGAATTTACATAGAAGTTTGTTAGTGAACTCGAGGATAAACAAGTTGGTTTTTTTGGTTCTTTTTCTTTTTCATCTGTTTTCTACTTGAACATCAAAAATTAAATACTGTCTGGATGATACGACCCACCACTGAGTCTGTGATTGAAAAATGGGATGGAATTTCTTTGTTGCAGTTATTAGACAGCTGAAGCTGACAAATGGGGAGACCTTTCTCTATTCCATGTTATGCCACTTCAAAGAGCAAGATCATCTGCAGACATACATAATCTTTTTGTGAATTAATATAAGGTTGCAATTTACTGACATGGCAATTACTCACTATGAGTCTAAGAATTAATAATACACGTATGGAAGATATTTTGAAAACAGAAAGAGATCGTTTAAAAGAATTCAGCAGTTCAAGAAATAAATTTTTTTACTTTTAAATTTTTTACATGGGTTGTTTCTTCGGTCTTGACTGAAAAAAGCATTCCAGTTCAGAAAATTGTTATGATGTGAATGATTCTCTGAATTAGATCTACACGGGAAAAAAGCAAAACAGTTGTACAAGTAATTAATTCTTACCCATTAAAAATAAAACACAATCTAAAATTTAAGAAGAAGATAAAATGCTTTAGCAATAGATTGGGAAAAAAATGTGGCAGATATATAAGGTGACTTAGCTGGGGGGCTGGGGTTAGGCAGAAGAGTTCAAACACTTTAATGTTAAAACATTATGTTTAGACTCTACTTAAATATGGAGTTAGCCGTACACTTTAAAATTCACCCATCTATTTGTTTTTTGAGTTATTATTCAGACCTTATGTATAATTAACTGCCAAGGTTGTAGTTCATTCCCATCTTGATTTTTAGGATCTGACATAAAAGACATTCTCAGAGCATACTTTTTTGGAAACTGTTCAAATAAAATACAGTATTACATTTGAAAATAATCCTATTGCAGTACTATCGACATCCCAGTCTACTCTTGTATTTTTGCATTTTTAATCTAGATTTAGGTGGTGGGATTAACACAAATATTTCCTCATTAGCAGGACTTAATTAAGAAGCAAGTACTTTAGCTTTAGACTATTATTGATCCTTCGCAGTCTTTAATCCAGGCCCCAGAGCAGAAAGCATGTCCACAGTCCACTGACCAGGACTGATGAGCAGGTGCTCAGGATGGCACTGAGGTAAAATCCAAGTGAGATGTGCCTTGATTCTGCCGTTTTCAGCTTGTGTGGTGAGAACGGGTGTAGACTGAGATAGCTTCTGGAATGTTGGCTGGGTGCTGCTCTGCTTCAGAGGTTTGAGTCCTTGACTGATTAATTCAACAGCCTGTTAAAATCTTCCATATAAGTAATGTTAAATGTCGATTAAATATCGGCACCATGAGAGTCCTTCCAAAGTGCAGCTGTCAAAAATAATGTGATAGTTGAAGTCTCCTGCTTGTTCCAGTGTATGCATTAGATGAGGTTTTCTTGAAATACAGAAATTGAATATGGATTTTAATGCACAAAACTCCTCCTACATTTGGCATATCTCTTTAATCTGTGTTTGTTTCTATAAATATTGGGCCACATGTGCACCCTGTTAGTAATTTTAGATTGACTAGAACTATGCCATTTTAAAAGTATCTCCATCTGTTCTTAAATGCACCAAAAAAAAAAAAAAATCACTAAAAACCAAAACCCAAAAAACCCTGATAATGAATATGAAGAAAATATTATCTGTAAGGACTAAACAGTATCCTAAACAGGCTGCTTTAGTCTGAAATCCTTTTAAACATTTTAACAATAACAAAAAAAGCCCTCTATCCAAAATAAAAAAATAAAACATTATTATGAATGTAATTTTATACAGTCATAAAGTATGCAGATTGCAGTGCAATGCTTGGGTCTGTCTTCCTTCATGTGCTTGCTATTTTGTAAGCATAGCTAGAGGCCCTAAGAACACTGAAGATTAAACGTTTGATTTTCTCTGCTGCCTGTAAAGTGTCGTAGAATCTTTCCTGAAGTACCTCTCACACCACTTTGAGTTCTAAGAAAACACAGCGGCTGTTGTTCATAGGCCAGCTATAAACAGGAGTAAAGAACACTCTTGATATTGACTCATGAATCACTTTATACAACACACTTACAGGCACTGGCCAGTATATAAAATCCAACAGTACTCTTTGATACATGTGCACATGTCCACAAATATGCTGTTAATGTAATGCTTAGAGATACATAAGACTGTCCACAAAGCCTGCCATCAGGAAATTACTTCTAAAAAACCTCTTAAATAGCCACTGCCAGTATGCAGGGGAGCAGTGTTATATATTTTCCCCATATTGTTTATTTAAGTGAATGTAATTGATTTTAGGCTGAACTGAAAATCTTAAAATGCACGTGGAAAAAATTGAGGTCATCAAGGCAATATTTCAACCACATCAGCTTTTAGAGATTCAATTAGTGCTCAAATGAAAATGTTACAACGAAAGTAAATCGGCGCTTGAATAGATATAAAAATCTTACTTAACAGAAGAACAGATTTATTTTTCTTAAATGAGCCAAAGTTAACCTCTACACATTAAAGATAACTTAGTATAAAGCCTTTCCTAGAAACAGAAGTTCTCTTCAAATGGTGCATTGTCCTCAGTCTTTTTCGTGGCAAACTGATTTAGGTCTACCAAGAGTAAAAATTATTGGAATGGACTCTGTTCTAGCAAACTATTGTTTTGCCTAAAATCTGAGAACATTTTGAAGCCCTGAGTGATAAAATAGCTCATCTTACTACAAAAAAAGCAAAATGCATCCAGGACAAAGAGAACTTTAAGTCTTCATAGAATCACAAAATATTCTAAGTTGGAAAGGACCCATCGCAATCATCAAGTCCAACTCCTGGGCCTGCACAGGACACCTCAAGAATCACACCATGGGCCTGAGAGCATTGTCCAAACACTTCTTGAACTCAGACTGGCTTGGTGCTGTGACCACTGCCCTGGGGAGCCTGCTCCAGTGCCCAACCACCCTCTGGGTGAAGAACCTTTTCCTGAAATTCAACCTAAACCTCCCCTGGCTCAACTTCAGGCCATTCCCTCAGGTCCTGTCGCTGGGCACCACAAGAGAAGAGATCAGGGTCTGCCCCTCCTCTTCCCCTCACGAGGAAGCTGTACCTGCAGTGAGGTCCGCCCTCAGTCTCCTCTTCTCCAGGCTGCACAGACCAAGTGACCTCAGCTGCTCCTCATACAGCTTCCCCTCCAGACCCTTCATTATCTCCACCGCCAACCATGAATGCTCTGTAATAACTTTAGATCCTACTTATATTGTGGTCCTGTAATAAATGAGTTAATTGCAGGATGTCTCGTTGTATATCTACAATGAATACTAACCAACAAATGCTTCTGCATCACTACCAACTTCAAATTCTTTGCTTTTTTCATCAGCAGTATTTTTTTTAGGTAGCACATATTGTTCTTGCTGCTGTTATGGATTGCGTGATTTATTCCCTTTTGTTCTGCATTGCTCAACATTTTTCTCTGAGAACTGACCCATTCACTGCAGAGACACCTTGTTTTAGTTAGTGATTTACCCTTTTGTGACTCTTATTATAATACCTATGTTTAATTACGTAGAGTTTCTTCCTTTGCTTGCTAACAAGAGCGTTTGTGAAGCACAGTTTTCACTAGCCTTGGAGGTATTTGTCAAGATTTGCACAGCAAGCCTCTTTCCTCACACTAACTTTATATATTGCCTTTCATGTCATGCTAAATATGGTCACTGAATAAATTCTGCCTGGGATATTCAAAAATGTATGACAGCTATATTGCAGGTTTGTAGAAAGATGGGTTTGCAGTTTCACAGGCCACCTTGCATTTCCCCCTCAAAACAGATCAAAGAATTCTATACATTTATGAATAACTTAATCTAGCATTTTTTCCCATTCCTGGTGAATACTTCATGGGTTCCTGAATTTTTAGACGTGTAGGATTTCACACATGCAATTTTTTTACATTGCAATTTGCTTTAAGTAGAAAAAAAGAAAAAAAGCTTTACAGAGGGTCAGACTGACAGAGAAAGGAGGGAATGTGGAGGTTTTATTTCACTTTTACTAACTGTTTGTTTTATTTCTCTTACCATGTAATGGAAATATGGCATAGAGAAGTGATGGTGAGAGGAAAAAATTTAATTTTCTGGGCTTGGTCAAATGTCTCACAGCATAAGGAGTCTCTGTTGCTGGAAACTGCTGAATTAAACATCTACTCCTACAGATCTCCTTAGTCACATGGTCCAGAAATTTGATGAGAAAAGCATCCAAAAGGTTGCATTGTTTTGGCACTGAAGGAAATCACCAAGAATTAAAGCAAGTTCAAAAGATCAAGGTAGAAAAATTCTCTTTTCTACCTTTCATTTATTTCTAGAAGAAGGAAGAAGAAGCCAAGATATTCACTTTCGCTTCTGCTGAGAGACCTTCTCTCTTGTTTCAACCTCATTTAAACAGCTGAGAAGACCAACTGCAAAAGCAGGTACTGCTTCAATCAGGAACTCTGGTTTTAAAGTGTTTCACTTCTCAGATACAGAAACTCTGAAAAAGGATATCATTAACACACCAGACAAGTTACAGGGAGACTGGCAGAGTTCTTTCTCTCTTGCCTGTAAAAGGGCGGAGCAGCCCTTGGGACTGAGTACCCACAGAAAAGCATTCCCACAGGACACACAAAAATGTGGTGGCTGGAAGGGGAGCACAGGCCGGCCAGTGCTCCAGCAGAATTAAAATGCAGTAATTATGAGGGGCTGACTGAAGTGGTAGCCTCAGTTAACATTCACTTGAGACCTGAGACAGAAATTGAAGGTCTGATTTATTTAGTATGGAAAGGGAACATACCAATTTTCAACTGAAAAGTAAAAAATACTAAAATAACAAAGGAGTAAGTCTTGCAGTCTTAATCGATTAAAATAAATCCTTCTTGAGAGCGATGATAGTAGTTGGAATACAGAGCTGCCCACTAAAACAGAGACAGCTAAAACTTGCTAAAACTCACTGAACCAAGAAGAAACTTGGAGATGAGAATTAACAGTACTTTGATACGACAACCGTGAGTTGAAATTGGCTCAAAATACAGAATTCCGATAGTGAAATGTAAATGTCAGTATCAAGGAGATGAAGAGATACAGGAAGGAAACCAGGGCATTACATGACACATGGAAACAAAGGTGCAAGCCATGTGTCAGGGTTTGCATGGGTTGGTCAGAACTACTGAGCATGCACAAGGTGGGTAGAGAAAACTGAGCTGAAATGTAGTATTTTCAGGTCTACTTTTATCTCTCTGGTGGAATACAAGAATGACCTATGCTTAAATACAGGACTCTGCTGTTAAGAAATATTCAGCATGGTTATAAAGTTTCACCTTACGAAAATGCTGCTTTCACTTCATTGGTAAAGGATCAAATTAATTTTGCCAGAGTTTGAGTACGTTTTCCAGCCTTTAGGAAGCAATCACTAAGCCAAATCTAAAGATGGAATTGAGCAAATGACACACAATCCAGTTAGTTTAAAAACTTCCTATGCTGTACAGGAGATGGAGCAAAACCAATAAGCAATGCAGTGGGTAATTGACTAGATATGGGGAGTCAAGACAAAGGAAAAAAGCATTATGTTCACAAACCCAAAGAATTGGTAGCCTGCCAGAAAAGATGTATCTATTGAGGATAAAAAAAAAAGGAGCACTTGTCTGGTGTGGGATCTGTCAGTGGAGAAAGAGGTCTGTGAATACATAACAATATTTCATCTGGAGAGAGTCCATGCCATCAAATTGCTTTCTGGGTTGCTCTGTAGAAAGAATTTCACAGGGAAAGAGCACAGAATGGCATAGCTGTGATGAAAGTTAACCTAGCAGAGAACAAGGATTTTTTTTTTTTNGCCTGAGCTCATTCATCAGCAACTTGCTTGCTTCCCCGGACTGAAAATGTACTAAGTTCCCTCCAAACAAGCAAGTTTTTCTTGCAAAAACATCAGCCTGAATTCTAAGACCATTGCCCTAACGATGCTGCATTGCAGGATGCACAGCTCAAATCTTGATAATCTGAGATGCTAACAGAAATACTAGGAGTCCTGGACATGAGACATGTCCAGCATTAATTTGTCCAGCCCGAGATTCAGGGAAAGGTGCTGCTAAATCCCATTTGCAGTGGTGTGGTTCAAGCAGGCTAAGGTATCACAGGTGCTTATGAAAGCTGAATGTCAGTGCACCTGTACTAAGAGATATTCCTGTAATATACTATAAAATCTGAAAGCCGTTCATTTGGGGGAAGCAAATGTCACCTGGAACTTATCATAAATATTACACTGCTATGAAAAAAAGGGCTTCCTAAGTTCTTATTCTGAGAGCACAGAACATTTTTGTGCTCTGTGCCAGAGCTTGGGCTGGTAGGACTTACCTCACTGCAAAGCAATTTCCAGTCACTGCCAGTGAGGATTGTCATTGCACACCACACCTCTCTTCTGTCTCTTCTTCCCTCTACTTGGCACTTGTTTATTTTGAGGAAAGGACATGGAGATGAGAACAGACTTAGAGGTGGCACATCTGTGTTTTGCATTGTGGAAACTCTCCACTGAGAGCAAACAACAAGACTACAGCACTTTGCAGCAGCTGAGAAAAATAATTTTGAAGTACCTGTTTCGGGACACAAACCTAGGTTCATCATATATTTCTTTAGCCTAAGACCAACACACATTTTTCCACTCTCCAGTCAGAAAAAACAGGTGTGTGAAAATAAGTTCCCAAAATTCTGCCCAGTTAAGTGGTGATTTCCTGTTCAAGCACTTCAGACTCAGATTTGTCTCTTCCTCTGTAATTCTGTAATTAGATAATATTCACATCTTGTCACTTATAGCACTTTACAAGTGCTTGTCTACATATATACTTTTTTTTCCCTTCACACATTACTTTATTTCATTTAGGGCTAAACCAATGATTTCAAAACCAAATATTCCTTTTGCTCTAATGTTAAAGTTCACAGTCCGTGATAAGCTTGGTAAATCAAATTTACTTTCCATAGTACTTCTCTGAACTATAAAAATAGTGATGCTCTTTTTTCCTGTCAAAAATAGCTATTTTTGATGTAATTTTCTCTAAAGAGCATTAAAAAATAAAGTAGTCTAAGCAAAACTAAAAAGTCTTCTGCCTTTTATTTAATGCAAATCATATTTATAAAAGTCAAAAGAGTAAGTCTCTGAAATTCATACGATGCTTATACTTCCTCAGAAGAAGTCTCATCATTGAAAAGCTTCTAAAGAACTTCTATAACTGTGACTGGTTAAGAATTTGTATGCTTTTCCTGAGTCATCAAAATACAGAAAAAATTATTGCCCTCAATACTGTCTTTGAGGAGACTACAGGTAATAGGATTAAATTATTACTTCAATTTTTATGTTATAAAGTTGCATTATTTGAACTTTTTAAAACTTTCTAGTCTAAGATTTAATGAAATACACTAGGGAACATTAAGAAATATCTTTCTTGATATGTCTTTTTAAAATTAAGTGGCTGCCTATCTTGAGCATATGACTGGAAGTTAGGGTTCTAGCTGAAGCGCTAACCTAATGCTGCTGAAGTCAATCAAAATTTAACACCATCAGCAGATCAGAAATGCAATCTTAGATCTATTTCACGTGTCTTCCGATTGACCCAGGTGACATATGGGAAATGTCATTTCCTTGTGGATTTTTCTTACCCAGGTTGGTGCCAGTGTCTTCTCTGTGGACTGAAAATCTCTGATGCAGGCTTTCCCATGGGAATTCAAATACCTAGGACCCTGGTCACCTGTGAGTGGAACATCAAATCCTAGTTTGCAAAGAAATAAAACATACGGGGGAAAAAAATGGACATTCTTGCAGTTAAGAGAATGACTTGACCTGAAGAGGCTATGACTTACAGGCCTTCTTGGAATGGAGTAGACAAAGCGGGGGTTCTTGTTTTTACTGCCAGGTCATGCTGAAAACCTTGTCTCACTTTGTCTCACTTATACTGTAAAACTGTCATTGAAAGCAGTCACTAAAATTGAACTTGATCATAGCAAGGCAGGCTGAGAATTAGCTTTACCATTTACCACAGCAGAGGGTGTACTGTAAACTTGCAGCATCTGTTAGTTATGCAGTAAAAATTTGCACACGTGCTTTTGTCTACAGCAAATACGAGATTATGTTAAGGTATTTTAGCTGTCATCAAAAAGGGATTGTTTGTTCATCCACCCATAAAAGTCTATAAGGTCTATAAACTGCTGATGAAGACAGCCAAAAATCCCTTTTTGGCAGGAATTTGAGTCCAAATCCTTTGTATGCCAGGTGAGTGCAGAACGGGCTAAATTACTGTTAGGTCTGACCTGTCTCAATGACCGGAAGTTCAGTTTTAGATATGGAGAAGATTTCTTTTTGTTGAAACTTATAAGGATGCCAGAAAAGTGCTGTTGAACTACACTATTCCATTCAGGAAAAAGAAAGGAAAAACAAAAATCTCAACAAGATGTCAAACTCAGCAAATGCCTTAAAGTGTTACTGTCAAAGAAATATGTAAGAAAATATAGTTGAGGGCATGGGAAACTCTTTTCTATGACTTCATCTAGCATAAAGCAATAAAAGCCAGGCAATTTTGTACTGTCTAACAATATAATTTAACCAGCATTAAATTAAGCAAAAATTAAAATAGCAGTAATAAAAATGGGTATTAGTTCCCAAAGATTGAATAGCTGTTCCTGTGGTTTGAAATCAGAAAAAACATTCTTTCCCCATCTTCAAATCTATATAGCCTAGGTAGGTAGCTGGCTGGAAACTTTTATTAAAATGATGGTTCTCACTGGGAGGCCATTCATTGTTATTAAAATATAACAGAACCTCACAAATACACCATTTAGCTTCTCAGAAAATCTCTTTCCCATTCTCAGTCATGGAAAATTCATGAAGTAATCTCTCATAATTTCACAAAAATGTTTTTAGGAAATATATTTTCTCTTTGTGCAGTAATGTGTTACAAAGTGTTATAAATAAATGAAACTAAAGCATAGCCTTTCAAATAAAGGAAGAAGTCATCTAGTGCTGTACCTTTGCTTTTACAACCATGGTTACTCACTCTGAAAAAGAAATCAACATGCAAACTCTGCATTAATAGATGTAAAGCAAGTATTAATTTATGACCTTGAGATAATTCCTTAAAATTCATTTTTGCAGTAACAACTGAAGAGCAGACTGGTAGCAGGTGTGTTGACAACATGTCTCAACTACAACTAATCACACCGTTGTGCAGGGGTTTGGGATTGTGTGGAAACCCAAGTTCAACTTGCTGTGATTCCAGGCCTAGAAGCTTGCCTAAATTATAGAAGAACAAAATCAACCTGCACATTCTGTGCCATGTTAAAAGAGTGTGCAAAACCAGAGATGATCTGCCTAAGTCTGATCTCACTTCTTAGCTCAGGAGGGCCATTGGAAACACCACAGGACCAATACGGGGTGTTGTGGTTAAACCCCGGCCAGCAGCCCAGCCTCTCACTCACTGCCCCACCAGTAGAACTGGGGAGAGAATTGGAGGGGTAGAAACCAGAGAACTCAGGGGCTGAGATGGAGACAGTTTAACAAGGAAAGAAAAAACCACGCACACAAGAAAACAAAACGAGGAATTAATTCTCTGCTTCCCGTGGACAGGTAGATGTTCAGCCATATCCAGGAGAGCAGGGCCCCTTAAGCCATAAGGGTGATTTGGGAAGGCAAACATCAACCACCATCACTCCAAACATCCCCTCACATCACCCCTTCCCCCTTCTTCATCTCACTTTGTATACTGAGCACGATGTCACACAGTATGGAATATCCCTTTGGTCAGTTGTGGTCACCTGTCCTGGCTGTGTCTCCTCCGATCTTCCCACACATCTCCAACTTCCTTGTCAGTGTGTCAGTATAAAAAACAGAAAAGGCCTTTATTATGCAATAACACAAACATCTCTATATTATCAACCCCATATTCAGCACAAATGCAAAACACATCTGCTTGTTAGACACTACAAAGCAAATTCTAACAGTCAAAACCAGCACACAGGGCAAGCAGTTTCGGATCTTCCCGATGTCGCACGGAGTAAGGGACTCTGCTGGATTCATTGATCTGAGACCACCTAAAACCAGAATGGACTCCATGCAGCTGAGTTAAACCTCATCCAAAACACAACCCTTAACCTCAACCCTAACCTGTAACCCCTAGGCCCTAACACCTAACCCTACCACCCTAACCATAACCCTAAACTGCAATGACCATAACACTAATTCTAGGCACCCTAACTCTAACCCCAAACCTAACCCTGACCTCTCACCCCAAACCTAAACCCTAACCTTAACACCTAAGAGGAAACACTTTGGACAAGATTTCACTGCGGGCATGACCAAGCACAAGCAAATTAGGATTAACCCAATGATAACACATAGCTGTGATCTTTCTTTGTCTCTCTTTCAGCAATATGTCCAGTTCACCTAATATCATAAGGAGGTGTACGGAGTCCTTTGAAACGCTCAGGAATACCCCATAACTCATAAGGAATGTCTCAGCGGGGCTGGAGAGTAGTGCAGGTTTTCTTGATTAATTCCCTAAGCTGTACCTGGAAACACTTTAAACCATTTTTGCTAGTGTCAAAGTCTGAAGGAAAAGCTGCCCTGTTGCCCTAATGAAGAGAGCAGTTAGAGGTTTGATGTAACCAGAAATCCGATTGCTTTCTGGAGTTGTAAACGTTTATCCAGTCTTGTTTTTGATGTGTTTGCAATTTACAAGTCAAACTGCAAGCATGGAAAGACAGCCAGAAATTTACTTCACTTTCTTTCATTTGACCTAAAAGAAACACCTAAGTAAAAAGCAGTCTCCTGGCTAAGTCATGTTTTATGTTCCAGAAAGAGAAATTCTTCATTCAGACTCCAAAACAGAATTGTATCTGATCAATGAAGTGAATTTAGGGCTTGACCACAGGCTCAGGCACATCTAAGTAAGGGAGACAAAGAGTGTGCTTTTCCAGGAAGGACAGATCGAGACAAAAAGCAGACACAGCTATATGCATTTCTTACCTGGTTTACTCAGTAGGCCTGAACTAGTCATACTTCTCCCTTTGTGCTAGTTTGAAAGCAAACCAGTGGGAGATTCCAAGTCAGAACTACAAGTTCACAGGAAAATGTAACAATAAAGGCAGTAATACAGAAACACTGGCTTAAACTGACAGAGTCAGAATAGGACCTGACACCCTGTTGGTCAGGGTGATGGCAGCAGTCTAATTAAATGGTGGCTGCAGTCCTGTTGGAGTGATGGATGTGGTTCTGTCGAAGCAGTGATCCTGCAGTGAAGTCTGGTCCTTCTCTGGACGTCTAGTGGTGGTTATGGAGCTCTTGTCCTCTGGAAATCCAGTGGTAGGTGCTGCTCTGGTGTGCTAAACCTCAGATTATATCCAGGTAGGAAGGTTTGCTTCCTCCCTCTGGGTGGAACATGTCACAGTGGGATGATGTAATTTTATGAGTCATTCTGTGAGAGCTTGATGGTCCACTAGCAGAGACAGCCCCCGGAGGGAGTTATCAGGGCTGACTCATGGAGGAGATGAAGAACACTGCCCCACCTGTTTTAACAGCTTATGAAGATGGTAATAGAATACATACTGTTGGTTACATCTTACATTGTAACCTAAGACACCATTTAAGTAGGTTCTGAAACTTTCCTCTCATTTCTTTTATTGGACCAGATATAGTTGTTGCCCTCTCTCCCAGCTGCCAACCCCTTAATCCTTTCATCCTCACTCTTCTTCTATATATACTTCTTCTGTCTTTCTCTTCTGTTAGTTTCCCAGTGTTCTCTAACCCTTATCTCTGCTCCCTAATTTTTCTCTTCATCCCAATTACAAAAAATACAGGTTGTCTCAAGCCTCACTCAAATACAATATGGGAAGTACTGCAGCTCATCACTCTCAAATTTCACATATACAGTCCCTACGCATGTGATAGACATTTTGATTAAAAGTGGTGAGGTTTTAGCCTTCCTGAAAGGCATTCAAGCTGAGAGCCATCTTGAATTAGCATAGAATTAGCATTTTTATAACCAATGTTTGTGTTTTGCAATAGCCTATGTCACAAAAGTAAGGAGGAGATCATGACAACTGACAATATCTTCTTTCAGAGTGGTCCCTATCTGCATGATCACTCTGCTTGAAATATGGACATGGTTTGTATTTTCCTACTATATGAAAGTGTGCATTACTCAGGGAAGTATGCAATGCAATAAACACAACAGTGTATGCCCCTAAATTAAACATCCTTCCTTGCTGTTGCACTGCAGCTTTATCTGGGGACCTCTGCACTGGCTAAATACACTACTGCACAAAGGAATGTGAAACAGGGAGTACGGCTTCATTGGGATTTAGTTCTAACACTTGCTAAGGAATTGCTGCAGAATTTCTTCTAGAGAAAAATATACTCTTCCTATCTCATACACATGAAAGAAATGGCTGAGAATTTCGGGTAAGTTTATTTTAACTGTCTCCTCACTACTGATCCTGTGTTTGTTCTGCAAGGCGATTGCAAACACTAAGTCATCACTGCATGCTAGTCACAAAAGTGAAAGGGTAGGTGAATGGGAATATGGATTCTGGCCTGATTTTTGTGCCTCTGAACATCAAGAGAAATTTGATATCCACCAACCCAAACCTTGAGTCCTATATGGTGGAATAACTATGCAAAAATGCAGCTTGGTGCATTATCTCTTATTCTGCTGCCTATGGAAAAGCTGTTGCATTATAAATCTGAAATATTTGATGTGCTGCTATTTGCAATGCCAGTAATGCTAAAAATGTAATACTGGACTTCTGCTACAACAGGGAGAGATAGTATTTCAAGAGTATTTCAAGAGGTGTATATTTTGATGAAAGTATGTATGATGATGATAATCCAAAGCATAGAAAATATTCCAATTTAGGCTGTAAGAGCAATTCTGTAAAGTTTTAGTGTTCTGTGCACATTAGTCATAAGCAACTATGGGGATGTCTGGTGCCTTTGCTTGAACCACCCATGAAAATGCTGAAGGATATTGAAGTCTGCAATGACAACAGGTTGAAGTAGCAGTAATACTTAAAAAATTCACAAAGTATCATTCATTGTTTTAGCTGTGCTTTTTTATAAAAAAAAAATTGAATAGTTAATGCTATTAAATACACTCCATAGGATTAAATCAGAGTTAATATTGTTAAGCAAATGCAAGAATGCCACATCAGCCTTGCCTGCTCCTGAAACAAAAACATGTACGAACACATGACCTTTCCACAATGCTGAGTATTTTGTTAAAAGTTACTATATAGGAATCAGAAAGCTGTATTCACTGTAACTTGATCGACTGACATTAAAATTGTATATTAAAAAAATAGTTAGAGGGCACCTGGCAAATGTACCTCATTCATCTTTCCACCTTGAGTTAAAAATCCAGAGATTTGTGTAACTTGGTCCTAAAGACAGCTAGTGATTGAAATGCTACAGCTTCCCCAGGTAATCTCTTCTAGTGTTTCTCTATCCTCAATGATAAAACAGGCTGAATTAATTCAGAAGAGATTTCTGGGCACCCACATAAAACATGAAATACTCTTAATGAAAAAAGGACTTTATATTGTAATATACATTAACAAACATAAATGTTTCACGTTTCTAGCCACTTTCTTCAGCATGAAATGCAGTCCTTCAAGAACTCTTTTCCATAGAAACTAATCAGCACTCTGAAATTTGAAATGCTTAAATGCATGATTATTTGTATTATTCACATTTTTGCTCCTCCAGTAGTCTTCACGAAAGAAATTTTTCTGTCATCACCAGATGCCATGAAATAGGATTTACTGAACATGTTTCTGGTTCATACAGCTAAACCAGTCCTCTAATTCATGTAGAATAAACCAATCTATTTGATATAAATGCTATTCATTATTTAAATATCATTAGGATGTATGAGAAAGAGGAAATAATTTCAAGGCATAATTTAGATAGCTCGTTAGAGGTATGAAGCACTGTTGATGACACATTAAAGAAAGATAAAGGAATTGGTGAAATACTAGATATGAATATTTAAACTCTCTGTACAATAAATTCATTTTCTGTAATAATAAATTCTATCATTGTAAATGAAATATAACAGGTGGCTGAATTATATTACATATGTGCTATACACCTATATACTATTTGTGTCTGCCTGTTACTTGAGGATACAGTGAGAGAATAAAACTACACCAGGAGGGAAACCTAAGGAAAGGCAGAACAGCTAAAAAAGGGGTCCTCCTCACTGTAGTCAGGGCTGTAAGCCTATTTCTGAACGAAAACTCAGGAGTGATTTGGAAGAGCAATGAACAAATTGGGAACTTGCTCTGGATCCACTTGTAAGCAAGTTCTGTGACTCCGGGACCCTGTTACACAGATAACATCAGAGCTTTGAATGGCATGGGCAGAAGGTGAAGCCAGTGAATCACTGTAGGGAATGAGCTGGTTTATGTCTCAGGAAGCCACGGTCCTTTTCTGACCCAGAAGTGTGCTTTCATGGTAGTAGAATGACAGGCATGGGAACGGCCAAAATTTTCAGGAAAATGCCACAGGTGGTTATGCACATTGTGCTTTTGTTGAGAAGTGGCTTTCTGCATATTTTACTCAAGTATAAACTGACAGTTTCACATTCTAGTAGCAGGAAAAAGCCTTTAGAGTCTTGATGGTTAGGAGCTCGAACTTTTTTGGTCAGTTTCAGTCAGACTGGTTGCAACCAGACTGAGCAGGGAGAGGAAAGTGCACGGCACAAACACTGCTGTCAGTTCTCAAGTGTCTCACATGCAGGCAGGGATTTCTTGTGTGGGGTGAGGATTAGTTCTTACGAAGCAGCAGGAGAGCTGGGTTTTAACCTTCAGGGAGGAGGAAGTGCAGCAGAAGGTGGAGGAGAAGAAGAAAGTGGAGGCACGCTGTTTTCTGAATGTGCATGTGGCCTGGCACGAATCCAAGGAGCTGCTGTGGCTAACTGTATTGTAAGCTGCCTTTGGTATTTGTGGATGGAATCAAGCAAGACCACTTCTGAAGATGGGTGAATTCGGGATCCTCTATATACATTTCCAACACCTATTTTCAATGAGTCTATCTAACTACAACAATAATCTAATATACAAAAATTATATAACGTATAAAAAAAATTATCGCAGATATTCAGCAGGGTTAACAACACTGATAGAATCCTGACTCTTAGGCTGAACATGTGATGTAGTTTTTACAAAGGTATTAAGTAGGGTTTTGCATTGAATCAATTTTTTTTTCTAGAAAACAATGTCAGGTATTATACAATGTGAAATTTGAACTCATTCCCAGAGATAGAATAGGTTTTTCTCCTTTTGCTGCTGATGCCTTTTAGAGATCACTTTCTGAGACTAAGTTATCAGAGCCACAGCAGAGAAGAGCACAGAAAATGCAGCTTGATCTGGCTTGTGGGGAAGGAAATCGCAGTTTCCATTCCACTGAGACTGAATTAAAACTTTCTTACTACACACAACTGATTTTTCCAACATAAAAACTATTAGCAGCCTTAAAATTTTCAACAACTTCTCTAACCTTTCTCCTAATGCCTGCGAGGGAGTACTCTCCTGGGAAGGAAAAATCTGTACTTACTTCCAAATTTCCTTGCATCTTCCTGTGAAATATCTGCTATAGATCAGTTCTGGACACAAGATATCAAACCAAAGAGACCCGGGGAAGCTTCTGTCATCCCGTGAGTTCCTGCTTTTAACCTAAGCTAAGAAAGAGAAGTCACACTAGATTTGTCACGAACCCTTCCCGGGTCCCTGTGGGAGAAGTGTGATACTGGTCTTGCTTGTTCCGTAAGAGCAAACTCCAGGGCTGTGGGCAGATCCCTGCCACACAGCATAAGCATATTTCCAGGGCAGCTCGCTTACTTTGAAAAAGGCAAAACGATACTGTGAGAAACGAGCTCACTATTAAGAATTTTAACAGTTTTATTTAAACGACAGTGGGGGACTGGTGATGAAAAATCAACGAGCAAAGCAGAGGGGCACAGCGCGGAGCGCTCCGCTGTAGACAGGATGTAGCCAGAGGCACACGTCCGGCTTAGGGGATGCAATCTTTATACCCCTCCCTAGCCACACCTTGGCCCCGCCTCCCTGGCCTGTTCCCACTGGCTCGCTGTCTTGGGAGTCTTCCTTTTGGTCTGTGGCTCGTCCAGTGGCTGTCTCCGAGTTATCCCTTTGTGCTAAATAGGTGAAACAAATGT
>VZTF01000390.1:9874-20744 GCA_013397755.1 Cnemophilus loriae
CTGAGCAGAGGGGCAGGATCTCCTCCCTCGAGCTGCTGGCAGTGCTCTTCCTGATGCACCCCAGGATACCATCGGCCTTCTTGACCACAAGGACACACTGCTGGTCCATGGACAACTTCTTGTCCACCAGGACACACTGCTGGCTCATGGACAGCTTCTTGTCCACCAGGACCCCCAGATCCTTCTGCACAGAGCTGCTCTGCAGCAGGTCAGCCCCCAGCCCTTCCTGGTGCACAGGGTTATTCCTCCTCAGGTGCAGCACCCTGCGTTCTTAACAAGAGAAAAAGTACACTCTGTATTTTGAAAAGCTAACAATGTATATGTCATGCCAAGTTTCACGCTCCTCAATATCCCATCGCCTTTCCTACTTATCTGTTTTGATAGATATACATATAAAAATAATTCTCTTGGTCTATGGAACATCTCTGTCAAATGTTCATAAAATGTCCACATAGAAAAAACCCAACAAAACAAAACAAAACAAAACAAAAACCAAAAAAACACCAACCAAAAACTCTCACAAAATTTTGAATTCATTTAGTCCATAACTTTGGCCTTCATTCTTGATAATAATCTTTTGAGCAGTAAAAACGTTGTAAAGTGTTGGATGGTTGCATATTGCACATTTAAGGCAGTTCTGATTCCGGTACTGCTGCACTTGTTCAGTTTTACCGAAGTTCATTCTTCATCGGTGTGATCAGAGGTAAGTCAGGTGCAGATTTACAGAAGACCTGTGGTTTAGAGTGATACCATGAGGTGCTCAGTGAGGTGATGCACATGTAGCCATTACAAAAGTGATAATACACAGTGCTGTAGTTATTAACATAACGCAATCTAATTCACTGGCTATTCTCACCCAAAATCAAATCCCTTTGGGGCTTACCCCAGACTTCCCCATTGTCTTGTATTACTTATAAGGCTGCACCCAAGTGCTTAAGCAAAAGCATCATCCCACAGATGGGTTTGCCTTTGCCTGAGGAAGGAATAATGCAGACAATTTTCCCCAGCATATTTTTAATGTGTACTACAGGAATTTTATCCCTTTCCACAGTATGTAAAAATTCTGATTGGGCCGGGCCAGCCTGACTGGCAGATCCTCTGGTGTTGACGAACCAGGTGGCCTTTGCCAGAAGTGTATCCCAAAGTTTGAAGATCCCACCACCCATTGTTCTCAGTGTAGTCTTTAACGGTCTATTACATCATTTGATCTTTCCAGAGGCCGGTGCATGACAAGGAATGTGATATAATCACTCAATGCCACATTCTTTGTCCTAAATGTCTATGAGGCGGTTTCAGGAGTTCCGTTGTCTGATTCAATTCTTTCTGGAGTACCGTGTTGCCATAAGACTTGTTTTTCAAAACCTAGGATACAGTTCTGGGTGGTGGCATGGGTCACAGGGTATGTTTCTGGCCATCCAGAGCTTGCTTCCACTACCATAAGCATATAGTGCTTGCTGTTATGGTTTTGGGGGTGTGTGGCACGGTCAGTCTGCCAGGCCTCCCTATACTTACATTTTAGCCATCGTCCTCTGTACCTTTACCCACTTGGCCCTGCTTGACTGCAGCATATTTCATGATCATGGATAGCTGGGAGATAGTGTCCACAGTTGGGTTCACCCCTTGATCATGAGCCCATCTGTATTTTGCATCTCTTCCTTGATGTCCCAAGGCATCATGGGCCCACCAGGCTAAGAATGACTCATATTTATTTGTCAGTCCAAGGACAGCTNGCTAAGAATGACTCATATTTATTTGTCAGTCCAAGTCCAGCTGAGCCACTTCAGTCCTAGCAGCCTGATTTACCTGCTGGTTGTTCTGATGTTCTTCAGTGGCCTGACTCTCGGTTACATGAGCACCTCTGCAATATACCTTCACAGCCAGGTTCTCCACCTGGGCAGTGATGTTTTGTCACAATGCAGCAGCCCAGACAGATTTACCCCTATGCTACCAGTTTTTCTTCTTCCTTTGTTGCAACCACCTCCACGGGATGTTTTCCACCAATACCATGAATCAGTATAGAGTAAAATATTGGCTCTTTCTCCCATTCAGCAATGTCTAAGGTCAGCTAGATGGCTTTCACCTCTGCAAGCTGACTCAACTCACCTTCTCTTTCAGCTGTTTCTGTGACTTGTCATAGGGGACTCCTACACACAGCTGCTTTCCATGTCCAGTGCTGTCCCACAAGATGACAGGATCCATCAGTAAACAAGGCATATTGCTTCTCACTTTCTGGTNGAGTACCGTGTTGCCATAAGACTTGTTTTTCAAAACCTAGGATACAGTTCTGGGTGGTGGCATGGGTCACAGGGTATGTTTCTGGCCATCCAGAGCTTGCTTCCACTACCATAAGCATATAGTGCTTGCTGTTATGGTTTTGGGGGTGTGTGGCACGGTCAGTCTGCCAGGCCTCCCTATACTTACATTTTAGCCATCGTCCTCTGTACCTTTACCCACTTGGCCCTGCTTGACTGCAGCATATTTCATGATCATGGATAGCTGGGAGATAGTGTCCACAGTTGGGTTCACCCCTTGATCATGAGCCCATCTGTATTTTGCATCTCTTCCTTGATGTCCCAAGGCATCATGGGCCCACCAGGCTAAGAATGACTCATATTTATTTGTCAGTCCAAGTCCAGCTGAGCCACTTCAGTCCTAGCAGCCTGATTTACCTGCTGGTTGTTCTGATGTTCTTCAGTGGCCTGACTCTCGGTTACATGAGCACCTCTGCAATATACCTTCACAGCCAGGTTCTCCACCTGGGCAGTGATGTTTTGTCACAATGCAGCAGCCCAGACAGATTTACCCCTATGCTACCAGTTTTTCTTCTTCCTTTGTTGCAACCACCTCCACGGGATGTTTTCCACCAATACCATGAATCAGTATAGAGTAAAATATTGGCTCTTTCTCCCATTCAGCAATGTCTAAGGTCAGCTAGATGGCTTTCACCTCTGCAAGCTGACTCAACTCACCTTCTCTTTCAGCTGTTTCTGTGACTTGTCATAGGGGACTCCTACACACAGCTGCTTTCCATGTCCAGTGCTGTCCCACAAGATGACAGGATCCATCAGTAAACAAGGCATATTGCTTCTCACTTTCTGGTCATTTATTGTATAGTAGGCCCGTTCGGTGTATATTACCAACTTCTCTGGTGACATTCCAAAATCTTTGCCTTCTGACCAGTCCATGATATACTTCTAAGATTCCTGGAGAACTGGGGTTTCCTGTCCAAGCTCGTTGTGCGATCGGTGTGACCTGCTTACTCCATGTAGCATCTGTTGCATGACGTGTAGCGGAGATCCTCCCTTTGAACATCTGATCCAGCATTGGTAACCAGGGTGCCAGGAGGGGTTGTGCTTCAGTACTAGTCACATCTGAAGTGGCTCAGAAAATTTCATAAGCTGCCAGTATCTCCTTTTCAGTTGGAGTATAGAGGACTTCAGATCCTCTGTGTACCTGACACCAAAAACCTAGCAGTCAACCTTGAGTGTTCGCTGGTGCTTTCTGCCAGAGCCTCCAGGTAGGGCCATTCTCCCCAGCTGCAGTACAAAGCATATTTTTTACATCTTGCCCTATTTGGACTGACCAGAGGGCTACAGCATGAACTGTCTCCTGCTTGATTTGCTCAAAGGCTTGTCACTGCTCAGGACCCCATTTGAAATCACTCGTCTTCTGGGTCGCTTGAAAGAAAGGGCTTACTGTAATTTGGAATGTGCATTCTCCAAAGTCCCAAAACACTTGAAAAAACTTCTGCTACATATCTCACTGAAGGTAATGCTTTTTTTTGCTCACTTTTGAGTGGGGTAATTGCAAGAAAATTCCTGATAGTAAGTAGGAGTGGTTCTGTTTCTTTGTGATGATCCAATTGTTTTGAAGCTGAGATACTGAGTTCAAGAATAAATTAATCTTCAGCTCCCGCAAAACTTGCTGTTTTCATTTCTGGAGTAGTAAATGAACACAGACAGACCTGGTAAGATGTCCTTTCTTCGCAGGACACATTGATCACTACAATGATTACTAGAAGATGTCACTGTTAGGGAGTAGCTAAGGTTTGCACTGATTTTTAAGATAAATTGATCAGCTCAACTTTTCATAAAAGTGCAGGTAATAAGGATGGATCCAGCATGACTGCCAAGAAATAGAATAAATAGAAGGTATCCATAGGAGAAGTCTTTGGAGGGGCACTTCTCAGGGAAGCACAGGGAACAAAATGTTCCACCAAGATGTAAATAGTTCAGTTCTTGTCCCATCTTTACCATACAAATGATGAATTTTTTTTTTATATCCAGAATCTCAACATACTGCTTAAAAATGCAGTTAAGAATTCATATTTCTTCAAAATACGTTTTTGTCTTTTAGGGATAAGAAAATGAAAAATGCAATCAGCTTTATATTGTTTTTTTTATTAACCAACAGATAAAGTTTGAAAACTGCAGGATCCTATAAATATGATCCCATAATGGAAGGAGATGTTAGTATAGCCTATTAACTTTCAAAAGGTTATTAATAAGCAAATTGTTACAGATGAAAAGAACAAAAGAAAATATAGCTTTATTGTATAGAAAGGCTGAGTGAAAAGTCACAGGGCAATACAATCACGCCTTTTCACACAGAGTAAATAGAAGACACAATAAATCTCAGTTGTGGAAACAGATATATGAAACAATGAAAGCAACGTACTCTAAACATGCAGAGAGGTGTGAGTGGAAACTGAGTGATGTGACCCAAATGCTGATACAGAAAAAAAAAACAATGCCTAAGGCACTGTTTAAGGGAGGTTTGGGACAAACCTATCGCCATCTCAGTCAGATTAGTCTTGTTAATATGTCTTTTAAAGGAAGAGCTAAGAAAGAGATTCAAGATAAAGTGCTGACTAAAAGCAGGAAGGGACTGTGAGCACAAGGACAATTAGTTAAATTCTGAGAGGATCAGCACATCCATTCAGCTTTTGTAGATATACTCAAGGAATGTCTTTGTAGGAGTCCTGCTTCTTTCTGTCTTCGGGTTTCCAATCTACAGAAAAACAGGAGCAAAATAACAAATAATTCCTGAAACATGAGGAATACATAATTGTTCAGGTTGAAAGGAGGCAATAGTGCTTTTTCAGAGACAAGAAATGGCAAGTGAGTTGACATGACTGATTTTGTTTTGGAGGCTACAACATGATTTTTGAATATAAGTGCTCTTCAAATGTGCTAAATCAGACTAGAAGTTGACTGCACTTGAATAAGGTAGATGATAAACACTACCAAGGTCAAATGAAAAGGTTCTTTTAATATTTTTTTTCTTTTTTATCAAACAGAAAGATGGCTGGCGATTGATCTAAAATACGTATTGCAGATTTTTATTAATAATTTCAACAGAACAAATGGTCAGATATGCTCTTCACACTGAACTAGCACTCTCTCTTTATTGTGCAGAAATACCTCATGAACTTCATCCCCAAAGTTGCTAATCCAACATAATGGAATTTTTACACCTTCTACAAGCCAAAAACATCTCAGTATCATGACAGCAGTTTGGGGATTTTCTCATGATCTGTTTTTTTTCCTACATCATCACAAGCAGGACACAGGATGTGAGTTTAGCAAGGAAACAGAAACACTGTAACTGTTCTATCCAAAGAACAGGTCATACTTGAGGTAAGAGCAAAAGAATAGGAATATTGGATATGTACTGTTTTAATCTAAAGCCAAATAGGAAATGCTGAAGAAAAACACCAAAGCTAACAGGAAATTAATTCCTGTTAATGTGTGGAAGTTCATCTTTAAAGAAAAAAAAAAGAAAAAAAAAGATCAATTGCACCTCCTTGTGGTCCACATAAAGTAAGGAATCCTAGACACATGGCTATTTTTTCCTAAGTACAGACAATGGATCTATTTGTGTATATGCTAAAATTACATAAGATAAAAAAAATCCAAATGCATTCATTCGGAGATGCCAAATTAGTGCCTTGCTTTGCATTGATAGATGCAGCAATTCACTCTCTGTAGCATTTAATGCTATCTTTTTGTACGTGCAGCCCCTTGTGTGAACAGGGCTATGTGATAAAAACTTCTGTTTACACTAAGATAATGTTTCTACATTAAAGAATGAAACACTTAAATATGTAAAAAAAACCCCTCTGCATTCAAAGTTCATCGGGTAAAAATTTTGGAAGAAATTTGGATTTTCATGGTGTCTTTTGAATATATAATCTTCAATCCGCTGTAGTGGATTGACTCTGGCTGGATGCCAGGCACCAGCCAACAAAGCAGCTCTCTCACTCCCCTCCACAGCTGGACAGGGGAGAGAAAATAAAATGAAGGGTTCATGGTTTGAGATAAGGACTGGAGCAGATCACTCATCAAATACCATCATGGGCAAAACAGATTCAAATTAGAGATATGAATCGAATTTATTCCTAACGAAATGAGAGCAGGATAATGAGAAGTAAAATAAGATCTTAATAGTACCTCTGGAGTAGATCGTAACCTGCTTTGGAAAAGCATGGATAGGTTGGTAGACAAGAGGCTAGAGGTCAGAGGCTCCAATCAGCCACGTCTACTGCTGCGATGGGGAACTGCTACCAGAATGAAACGCTGTGTCAGCTGGACTCACCCCTCAAGAATTTAATTGCTTGGATGCTGTTCAATTATTTATTAGTGCTTATGATTGGCCAAGACTTGCCTGGGTGAGGTTGCTGGTTTTCGCCAGCCTTTCTGTTCTTTAAATGGCACCCGCTGAAGTATGAAGTGTGAAAGCCACAGTACTGGGTTATGGCAGATAAATTTTACACAAAAATATCTCTCACTTCAAAAATGGATTTATTCAGGGTGCAAACATTGTTGGTAGCATGTCAGAGTACAAAGAGTGTGTGCAAATTAACTACAGATTCTCATAGCAAATATCTGATCTTTCTGCAGTCTGATCAAAGCTTGTCCCCATTGATTCAGCAGTGTTTTCTCCTGGAAGTCTCTTCTGCATCTACGAACATCTGCATAAAATAAAACTGATGAGGCGTTCAAACTAGAAAGGCACAGACTCTGCCTTTAAAGAACACAAATTTGCTAAACAGACTGGTTCTGCTGAGGAGAGTGTCTTGGTTGTCAGTAGCAATCTAAATGGCTTTAAATAGTTCTGATTCTTGTACTTCAGGTCCAAGGGAATCATCAAATTTTTAATGGCTATCCTCAAACTGAACAGCCCGGACAGCATCTTTTGCCGGAGGTTTAAAATATGCCATCCTTGGCAGATTTTTCCCTCAGGTGGGCTCATGCCTTATTTTTGTTTCCTTTTAAAAAGAAAAGGCTTTGTTGTTTAATGGAATACATTTATATAAACATTGGGTGAGCGTGCTTAGTTTCAAACTCAAGTGGTTAAAATGTGAAGTGCACGCCACCCACTCTTTCCCAAGGAAGTACAAAGCCCCTGACACTAGAGGGAGACAAAGCCTTTCTGAAAGTCGTAATTATTACAGCTGGATTGCACACAGAGGAATACACAAACAGGCCATGGTTTAATCAGGCATCAAGCACGTGTTGATACTTTCTGTATGGTTTGAAAAGTAGGGTTTGTTGGAGTTTTGTAGACTCCCATTTCTGCCATAAAGGTAAACTAAAAGCACAGATTTTACTTGTGACCAGTTTTAAAATTCACCCCACACTAAGTTTCAAGAGATTAAAATATCTCTTCAGGCAGATGGGACTCTACCTGACTGTTTACACTGAGGGACTGTTCAGGTGTTATAATTTAGGTCACTTTCCTGCCTCCAGTGTCTCTTGGCACACTGACTTCAGTTCATATATACCGTGCATAGCTTTATTGCTTCAAAATATCCGTGAGTCTTTGTAGCTCTTTTGGTTTGCCCTGTTTTTGTATATGCCCTGTGTCTGTAGATCGGCTTATTAAGCATTTAGACTGGGGATCTTAAAAAGTCAACTTTCTTTTAAATATAGAGGGAAAAAATGAGCAAATTAAACAAGGAAAGACATTAGTCTGTATTTTCATTCTTTCTTTGAAGGGAAGTTTAATATGGCTTGCTTGTCTAGAATTATTTATGTCAGATGTTATCTTGGTGTGGCATCTGCACATGCCTGTCTCGAACGAGCTATTTATGGTCAGTCAAAGAATCGCCATCAAAGGTATTACCAAAAATGGTTTTAATATGTATTTATAAAAATGCAACTTAACGAAGTTTGATGGCAAGCCTCACTCTACTATTTACTATGTGGATGAAACATACAGTGAAAATCGAGTCAGAATTGAGTTAGAATGAGACTAATGCATAAAGGTAAGGGAGACTCTCCAGCGCATGATGAGCTTCACAGTGAACCCCTTGCTTTCTAAACTCCTGATAGAATTTGGATGTGGCTAAAACCAGTCTTAGTCTCATAGATGAACAATGATTTATGCCTACAGGGATCAACTATATGGATTTCATTAATATTAATTTAGCTTGTTACCAGTCATTTACCAAGGATATGGTCCAAATAAGAACTGTTTCCACCTTGGGTAAGGAAGGATATCTCAGTCTCAGGTGGGGAATCTCAAACTCTGAGAGGCATACCAGCTTACAGGGAGAGTCACTGGAATGCTGTCCAGTTGCAACTTTAGAGAGAGCTTGAATTTGATTCACCCATAGATCTGTTATAGTAGAAAGTCTGTCAGTCTTGAGGAGCAACCTTAAGAGTTGTCCCATCTCAAGGGGAGATCACTGCCATGCAGCCATGTTACCTCACAGGGAGCGCTCAAAGAATGCTCACTAAGGCTGTCATTTTTATGGGATAAAGTGGTTGGCTAGTAGTCAAAATGCATTAAATGGGAAAGGTTTGCATGAGACTCCTTGGATAACCACAACTCTCTTTGTTCCTTGACAAACAAATCTTGGAAAAAGCACACACTGCACACACTTGGAAAAAGTACACATGTTAATTGTATGATGACTGTTCCAAGCTCGTATGTATTGATGCGCACGTGGTCACTCTGCCCCTTCATGGGTTTCCAGAGGGAGATCTTGTCCCAGCTATGGTTCAAGATTAAATCTCCTTTGGACCACATATCAAAATATTGCTATTTTGTTAAGAAGGTCAAGTGCATCCATCACACTGCTTTAGCAGGGGTTGAGGCCCTCCAGCTAATGAACCACGACTGACCAGAGTATTGTAACATTGGCCTCAGTGATGTAGCACTGACCAGCCTGTGCGCAGACTGGCCCCATCACATCTGCATGGTGGCTGCAGCAGGACAGAAAGCCAGACTGCCCCAGGCAATGATGTGACAGAAATGACCAGTTTTGACTAGGGAGAGTCTCACCCCTTGGGTCAGTCCTCCTCTCAGCAGTGGGTCGGCAGTTGGGAACCCTCCTATTGGGTCGGAAGGGCACCCAAAGAAACTCCTGAAGGTTGAAAGACCTTGCCTTCTTGAGGGAGGAACTGTGCATTCCAGGTTACCCTTCTGAAACTGTAGAATTCTTTAGTCAGCTATTTAAAAGCAACTTGTTTGATGTCCCATATCTGTAATCAGCTAATAATGGAGATTTAACTGGTTTTGTAAAATAAAAATATGTTTGGTTAGCTATTTTTCTCAATTAATAAGTGTCTGCTACGGTTAGTGGTACACAAAAATGGTGGAGGTGAAGGCTGAGCATGGCTCTCACCTCACTTAGTTGAAAACATTTGCTGAAGCAGAATAAAATAGGGAATAACACATTTTCTCTTTTATGGAATTAATAGTCATAGTTTGCAAAAACATTCAGACATTAGCCTGGGTAAGATAAATTCTTCATATAAAGAATTGTTTATATATATAATTTATTCATATTTCTACAATTATCTGATTTAATAACTTGTTTCTCTCTGGATAAATTTTGATCACAGTTCTTAAATGCTATATTGCTGTATCATTTTATTAGTTGCAAGATAGTACATTAATTAAGAAATATTAATATGAACACATCCTATTAGAGAAAAGAAGGTTTCAGCAAGATTTGCTTGTTTTTTAAAAGCTTAATTCTATAATGGAATGATATTTAAGTTTTCTGGGGTTTTTTACCGAACTGTCACATACTAATACATCATATGCTGCATATGTTTTTGATAACCAAAATATTGCGATGGCAATGAAAAGTAATTTCATTTAACTTTTTCAAAAAAAAGGAAAAAAGTCAAAAGTATATAGTTTGTCTTTTGGGGGGCAATTGTCTGTAGGAACCAACATATGTTTCTGACATGCATTTCAGGGTCACACAGTGGAAAAAGATTCAAGCAAATTGTTCATTAATAAGTGGATGTTGTGTCTTATCAGCAACATCTTTAGATGTCAGGGTAGCTGAAAATTCTTACAAATGTATTACTGATTGAGGATCAATTTTTCTTTTTGAGGTGCCTGCACAATGCTGAAGGTTTTCACCTGATAAAAATGAAAGGGATTATATCTGCAAATTCAGCTATTACTTTAAATCTGCAATTTACCAGTATTTAAAGGTAGCTTCTGTTGCATTTTTTCTAAAAAACCAAAACTTTGAATTTCATAGTTTTGTTAAGCCTGTGTGCCTGCTGAAGTAGCTCCAAAGCTGAAAGTTGTTAGCTTTTCAAAATACGGAGTGTACTTTTTCTCTTGTTAAGAACGCAGGGTGCTGCACCTGAGGAGGAATAACCCTGTGCACCAGGAAGGGCTGGGGGCTGACCTGCTGCAGAGCAGCTCTGTGCAGAAGGATCTGGGGGTCCTGGTGGACAGCAAGCTGTCCATGGACCAGCAGTGTGTCCTTGTGGTCAAGAAGGCCGATGGTATCCTGGGGTGCATCAGGAAGAGCACTGCCAGCAGCTCGAGGGAGGAGATCCTGCCCCTCTGCTCAGGCCAGGTGAGGCACATCTGGAGTGCTGTGTCCAGCTCT
>VZTF01000390.1:20997-102426 GCA_013397755.1 Cnemophilus loriae
GATGGAGCCAGGCTCTTCTTGGTGGTGCTGAGCAATAGGGCAAGGGGCAATGGGCAGAAACTGATGCACAGGAAGTTTCACCTGAATACAGAGAAGAATTTTTCACTGTGCAGGTGACTGGAATAGACTGCCCAGAGATGGTGTGGAGTCTCCTTCAGTGGAGATATTCAAGAACCATCTGGACACAATCCCGTGCCAAGTGCTCTAGGGTGACCCTGCTTGAACAGGGAGGTTGGACCAGATGACCCACTGTGGTCCCTTCTAACCTGACCCATTCTGTGATTCTGTGATTTAACCCTGAACTCTCCCGAATATGACTTTAACCTAACCCCATTCAAAAGAGAAATATCTGCAATGGAAATCATGGATTCGCAGATTTATGATATTGTGTGTTTCAGGTTTTGAAAGATATCATAAAAAGAAGGCAATAAAGTTATGGTAATCCACAGAAAATGCATGGCAGAATTTTCCATGAAAATGGACTGCAGTGCTACTGTTAGCAGCTTCTCTTTGAAAGATTATGTACAGATTTAGTAAGTAAAGAATATTTTGTTTCATGACTGAGGATGTAAAGAAATGATGAAATAAAAAAGATTAACCCATTGTTGGAAGCTGCAGAAATCTGTTGCCATGGACATATAGTTAATTCGTGAACATCTAATATGAGCTCTATTTTAATTTTTTCTTTCAAGTACAATCCTCATTACTAATTCACGGAATTACAACAATTACACAATATTAAGAAGGAACTACAGTCACTTTTAATTTTACACAGAAAGAAAAATTTAAGAAATTTAGTAACTATCATCTTGGCATCATACTTTTTAAAATATTAGCTGCCAGTTTTTAATATAATATCAATGTCTATTTTTAAACAAAAGAACTCGTGCCTCTATGATCAAGAATGATTTCACATCACAAAGACTATTAAAAATAGCCTCTTAAGTAATTTATATTGCAGAAAATCAAACATAGTTACTTTCACTTGGCCTCTTTGTACTATAAAATACATTTAAAAATAAGCTTGAGTCTGAAAATATATCCTACTGCAGTTTCTGTGTATTTTAGTACATTACTTATTAAGGCCACAAAAACGAAATTTTAAAGCAAAAAAAATATTTAAACTATTTTTAAAGAACTAATTCCATAACCTTTTTTCCAACAGTGATGAAAAAGTAGGTTGTCTTTCACTGATAGATCATGTTTAATGTCATTTTAATGAATCATTGAAATGGTAAATATCCTTATAGCTGATGAGGCACATAAAGTGCTTCTATCTGAATTATTATTATTCTGCATCATGATGAATTTAGCCATATTATTTTCGTGCAAAACATACAAACAAGAGTTGCATGCCAGTTGTTTTTTAATTTTATTTTTATTTCTACTTTTTTGAAACATCTGCTGAACTGTTGCTAATTGTCATGATGCATCAGGGCATGATTGTTGAAAATTCTCATCAGGCCGAACAAAGACCCTGGACCACATACTGGGTAACTCTTTTATACTGGGTATACTCTTTATACTGTATAGTGCTTTCACTATACACTATATTTTATTATATTTAACTCTGGCAACTGGCTCATAGTTCACACTGATCAGCCCTTGTCTAACAAGTCCTTAAATCTTACAATACTCTTCCTCAAAGGTGGTGGCTAACAAACTCTTACTATTTTAAAGTACACTTTAATAAGATTTCAACTCCCCCAGCAAACTACTCAACTTTGCTGGTTAACAAGCCAAAATACAAAGCCACAAGCTCGCCACTGCCACAGCAAAGTTCAGTATGGAGTATGGGGTAGAATACAACAAACATGCTCAGCCCAGGCAAAGCAAGGGAAGAAATAAAGGCAGAAAAAAGAGAGAGAGAGAGAAGTATGAAGTTCGCAAGTCCTTAGACCCCACATCGATCTTGCTGGCTGGATAGTCCTGGGCTGAGGTAGTGAGAAAGAAAGCAAAGGAGTAGAGGAAAAAGAAATGGGGCCTGATCTGCTTCCTTTTACAGTTAACCTAGTGCAGCCTCATATGTAAACTATACTTTTTGTGCCATTTCATTCACAGATGCACGGCCAGCCCTTTGAACACTGCACCAGGGAGTGAGTCAGGAATGACAATGATTATGATGAGGATGACAACAGAGCACAAGTCTCAAGGTGGAAAAGTTCCACCTCCACTCTTCCAATCACAACTTTTGTGTTGCAACAGCCAGAATGTTTGAGAAAAAACATGCTTATGTCTGGTCCTCCACATTAATCATTGGAATGTAAGTGTAATTTTAATTAAAGGTGCAATATAGGATTCTATATCAAAATCTGCCTTTTGGGAGATACTTTTCAGATATGTAGAACACTCTATTCCCTACCAAGACCACATTTGCCATCTAAAAAGCTACCTACAAGTTAAATATCAACATTTGATATTTTGGTCATATCCATAAATTCAAATTTGAAGAGTAAAGGTATAACACAAAGTCATTTAAAAGGACAAATTTCTTCTCTTTCTCTTCCACTTCCTCTGTATTTGCATTGCACAGCTAACATAATGTCTATGAAATTTGAATAACTTTTTCCTGTATATGTGTTGGGCCTTGTTTACACTGATAAAACTGATTTCTGTATCATTAGCCAAATCAAAGCTTTTTTACAGAATAACTGTATTAACACATCTAAGGTAAAATATAATGCTTAATTTTATAGGTTTGGATACTGCTACAGCTAGATGTATTCTGGTGTTCAATTAAATTTTCTTTTCCAAACTCAGAGGATTCTACAGCAGAAAACTGGTAAATGGTCTGAAAACTCGTCTCTATAAAAATATTTTAGATATAGATGAGGTATGATCAATTCAAGAACTGCACTTGGATCTAACATTTATATACGCAGCAAAGTCCTTCTGAAGCAGACACCTCAATTGTCTTATAGCCAATGGAGAAAAGTTGACAGTTTTAAAGGATTCCAGAGGCAGAACTTCTCACAGAAGACTATGAAATATTCTTTTTGGAGCTTCTCTGTGACCTGTCCACGGCCTTTTGTAGAATAAGATCGTGCAAACAGGAGAAAAATGGGGAATGAAATGCACATCCTGTGTGTGATGCTGTGGTTGTGGCCAAATGGTGTGGTACATGCAATAATGTATAGTAAGTGGTATACATAATAATGTATTATTATAGTAGTATGTAAGTACCAAAGAATACAGTAAAAAAAAAAGGAGCCTCATTTGGTGAAGCTATGCATGTAGAAGAGGCAATCAAAGATACTCAAAAGGACTGAGAGGTACTAAAAGTCAGCAAAAAATTCAGTTGTCACAGAAAGAGGCCCGTAATTTAGAACTGACATATGCCATCTCTTGAGGCACTCAGGAAAGCAGTTCCACCAAGAATGTTCTGTCTGCCCCATGGAGGACTTGCTTGACTACCAGAGTATGCTACTAATGTCCTCACATGTCAGTGGGACGGGATGGATTTAACTGCCAAGTGCCTCTAGACAACTTCAAATTACTGGGTTTTGTGTGTTTCAATGAATTAAAAATGATTCATACTGGCCTTCTGCTCTCTCTCTTTTATAACTGGGGGTTATATTTTGCTTTTTCCAGTCATTGAGGACTTTCCCTGACTGCCACAATTTTTCAAAATTGATGGAAAATGGCTTAGCAACTGTGACAGCTCCCTTGAGACCCTCGGATGAATCTCATCAGGTCGTCCTGTGGACTTGTACAGATTCGGGTTCCTTAGATCATCTCAAACCTGATCCTTTCCCATAGTGGGCTTAGGGTCTTCATTCTCCCAGTTCCTGAAATTGAGATTGTTCTCAACTTGGGTAGTGTGGCTGGAGCACTTGGTGTTGAAGACTGAGGTATAGAAATCACTGAGAACCTCATCCTTCTCTTTGTCCAGGGCAGTCAGGTCTCCTGTTTCCTGCTGCAGAGGGCCCATATTATCCCTAAACTTTCTCTTGTTTGTAACATATCTAGAGGAGCTCTTTCTGTTATCCTTATTATCCCTGGATGGACTCAATTCTAACTGGGCCTTGGCTTCCTCAACCTTGTCCCTAGCTTTCTTTGCAATTCCCCTGCATTCCTCCCAGGTCACCTGTCCTTCTTTCTACTTGCTGAAAGCTTCTTTTTTTGCCCTGAGTTTGCTCAACAACTCTTTTGCCATCCATGGAGGCCTCCTGTCAATTTTGCCCAATTTCCTCCTTGTTGGGGTGCATTCATCTTGGGCTATGATTCTAAAACAAAATGACACTTACTTTTATCACTTGTTGTATACTGATTAATTTAATTACATCTAAAGTATGTAATGACTGATATTTAAAACGATGTTTTACGAATAATTTTAATTAAAATCTAATTCCCAGCCTTAATGTTGACATTATGAGTAAATAAAAACCAATAGCCTAGTAGAGAAACTATTCCATTTCTCTTTGTCACAGAATTAAAAACAGATGTAAAAGCTAGCAACTTGCATATGAAGCCATGAAATTTCTTCAGAAAACTTGCATAGACATGAGATTAAGTGAAGGAAGGAGCTAAATTATAAGCTTTAGAGTCAGACATTCAAAAATGTTAGAGAAAGAGTAAGATTAGTGCCAAAATTTATTCATAGATTAAATCTTTTCACATGAGGACTTTAAATAGATAGCAAAGCTAAACAATAAGATTAATAAAAAATATTCCTTTTTGGACATTTTATTTTACACTTCTATACATAAAATGTTTAATTACTTTGAACTCTGCAGATCAGCAGCCTAACCACAGCTTAAAAATCTCCTTTGACTTAGAACAGAATTCTGGCTTACAACATGACTTCCATTCTTTAAAGCCGATTTACAACTGCCCTTAACTGTCTCATCACCAAAAAATCAAAATTCTAATGGCAGTAAAAAATCAAACAGTGTCTATGTGTACATTCTGCACATAGGTTGTATATAGCCTTTATAAATATTTAGGTTTTTTCCCTCTCTGTGGTGGACTGGAACTGGTTCAGTCTTGTCTAGAGCTTAGACTTACCATCAGTGTTGCTGCATCCTGGAGCGGTATGTTCACAGCGAAGCACTCAAGATCACCCTCTCTATCCACTCCAGCTGTTTTTCTCTACAGCATCTTCACCGTAATGCATCTACATTTCAGTGGCATCTACCTCCTTGTTTCTTTTCTCTTGCATTCCCCTCTGATAACCCCACAGTGCACTCTAAGATTCAATTGAAAAAGGCCCTGAGTATGCTAACAGTGCTCAGAAACAAACATCATGTTCCCAGTACTACAGTTCCCAGAAGGACAGTTCCCAGGATGACAGTCATAATTATACATCAGTTTGTTTGCACAAAAACACTGTCATGGGGATGCTTTATCCTCACAGAGTGTTCTGTCTGGATAGGTGACTCAAACCTAGAAGAAGCACATTACGAACAGGCATGCAGTTAAAAAAAATAAAGCTTGAGGATGTTACTATTTGAATGATAGACCAGTGCTGGAATTCAAATTTTTTTCAGCCTATGATAAGGGACTTGATGCAGATGACTAGTTCAGATAAACCGCTCAGCTCCAGGTACACATGTTTGACAGAGGACAAAAAAAAGTCAACCCAACTCTTAAAGCTTTAAAAACTTGTTAGAGACAAGTTGTTGTCTTCAACAACAACCACCATCATCTTCACATTCACTTGTTCCGTATTAGAACGATGATTTCAAAGTTTTATATTTTTCCTACCTATGATTTATTCCATTTCATCTTTCATTTAAGAAAAAAAAAAAAGAGAGTGTGAGAAGTTGAAACACATACCATGGTATAAAAGCCAGAACTTTAAAATAATTCCTAAATAATTTGAAGTGGGACAAAGCAAAGTTAATTTTGGATGCTTGTGCTTCACAGATGAAAACTAGCCTTCGGAGCCACCTCTCTGCATATGTTGCTTGTTGAGGCATGTTAAATGCCCCACTTTAGACAGCAAAAGCTTATGTACCCCATCCACTTGCAGCAGGACTATACCTGTTTGACTCAAAGACTCCTTTGCTCAGTCACAGACTCTTTCAGGTTATTGTTATGCCGGCTTTTTGTTTCTTTGTTTTAGAAGATTTCTTAAAAATATTTATTAAAAAGCATAAAATTTTCAAAGCACTTAAATGCCTGTGTGAGTTTTCTGATATTTAGTGAACCACACGTATTTAATTTTTCCAATTTTTTGTCCGCTCAACAAATACTGCAGAAAGTGCTTCTCTGTGTCAAGCTTTCTCTCCAGTGCTCCTCTCTAAAATAGGGAGTTTGTTTCAGTGTTGGTATCACTCTTAGTATTTCTTCATTGTCTGGTAAACCTAAAAACTCAAGACAAAACCAAACACAAAAATGCAACATAAGGTACAGTTGAACATTACCAAAAAATAATTTAGAGTTTAAAAATGCAACAAAAGGTACAGTTGAATATTACCAAAAAATAATTTAGAGTTTTTACTAGATATTTATCATTTAAGAACTTCTCTACATTAACTTGACATGATGGTTGTTGTCTTAGTGTCTACGTAGGTAAAGTAATTATTTAACGCAATATTGAGTCTCTTCACTTTGAGATTCAACAACTTAAATATCGCAAATACATTACTGCACTCTGGCTTTTGATGCATTTTAATGCATATAGTTGGGTCAATTTCAGCAGAGAATCACAGAATGGGTCAGGTTGGAAGGGACCACAGTGGGTCATCTGGTCTAACCTCCCTGCTCAAGCATGGTTGTCACCCAGTGCGTGGTACAGGATTGCGTCCAGATGGTTCTCGAATATCCCCACTGAGGGGGACTCCACACCATCCCTGAGCGATCTATTCCAGTCACCTGCACAGTGAAAAATTCTTCCTCATATTCGGGTAGAACTTCCTGTTTATCAGTTTCTGCCCATTGCCCCTTGCCCTATTGCTCAGCACCACCAAGAAGAGCCTGGCTCCATCTTCTTGACACCCTCCTTTCAGGTACTTACAGACATTGATGAGATCCCCTCTCAGTTGTCTCTTCCTGAGACTGAACAGGCACAGCTCCTTCAGCCCTTCCTCATAAGAGAGATGCTCCTGTTCCTTAATCATTTTCGTAGCCCTTTGCTGGATGTGCTCCAGGAGCTCCATGTCTCTCTTGTACTGAGGAGCCCAGAGCTGGACACAAAACTCCAGATATGCGTCACCAGGGCTGAGCAGAGGGGCAGAATTCCCTCCTGCAGCCTGCTGGCAATGTTCTTCCTAATGCACCCCAGGACAACTTTGGCCCTCTTGGCCACAAGGGTACTATTGGCCCATGGACAGCTTGTTGTCCACCAAGACCCCTAGATCCTTCTCCACAGAGCTGCTCTGCAGCAGGTCAGCCCCCAGCCCTTCCTAGTGCCTGGGGTTGTGCCTTCCCAGGTGCAGCACCCTGCATTTGCCTTTGCAGAACTTCAGAGAATTCTTCTCTGTCAATCTCTTCAGTCTGTGGAGGTAATTCTGAAGCACAGCACAGCAGTTGTACCAGCCTCTGCTCCCAGCTCTGAGTCATCAGCGAACTTGCTGAGGAGGCTTCTGCCCCTTCATTGAAGCCATTGATGAATAAGTTAAACAGTACTGGGCCCGGTGTCGAACCTGGAGGGACACCACTAATGACAGACCTCCAACCTGACCCTGTGCCACTGATCATGACCCTCTGGGATCTGCCATTAAGCCAGTTCTCAATCTACCTCACGGCCTACTAACCGAGTCCCCACTTCCTGAGTTTGCCTATTGAGGATGTTGTGAGAGACAGTGTGCAAAACCTTGCAGAAGTCAAGTTAGACAATATGCACGGCTCTCCCCTCATCTGTCCAGGTAGCTGTTTCATCATAGAAGGCTATCAGGTTGGTCATGCATGATTTACCTTCAGTGAATCCATTCTGACTGTTCCTGATCACCTCTTTGTCCACATGGATAGAGATGGCCTCCAGAATGAAGAGCTCCATTGCCTTTCCAGGAATTGAGGTGATTCATAGCTCTCTGTCGACTCCTTATTGCCCTTTTTGAAAACTGGGGTGACATTTGCTTTCTTCCAGTCCTCAGGCACCTCTACTCAAATCCATGACCTTTAAAAGATGATGGTGAGCAACCTCACTGTGATTTCCACCAGCTCTCTCAGCACTCATGGGTGCATCCTGTCAGGGTCCGTGGACTCGTGGATGTCATTTGCCCAGTTTGAAAAAACTCAATTCAAACAGTTACTCTTTTCAGTTGCTTACTCTGATGTAAATTCACATGAGGCAATGCTTCTTCTGTAACCTACTAATAAGCAAGGAATCCATGCATCCCAAATCGCCAGATATATGAAATCGGAGCTGCTGGAGCATGTCCAGAGAAAAGCAACAAAGCTAGTGAAGGGCCTGGATCCCAAATCTAATGAGGATCGACTGAGGCAGCTGTAGGTTTTTAGCCTGGAGAAAAGGAGGCTCAGGAGGGACCTTATTGCTCTCTGCAGCTACATGAAGGGAGGTGTGAGTGTGATGGAGAAGTACCTCTTCTCCCAGGTAACAAATGACAGGACCAGAGGGAATGGCCACAAGTTGAGCCAAGGGAGGTTTAGGTTGGATATTGGGGAAAATTTCTTCATGTAGCAGGTTGACATGCATTGGAACAGTTTGTCCAGGAAACTGGTTGAGTCACCATAGCTGGGGGTATTTTAAAAACCATGTAGATGTGGCAGTTAGGGACATGGTTTAGTAGTCGACTTGGCAATGCTGGGTTAATGGTTGGACTGAATGATCATAAGGGTCTTTTCCAACCTAAAGAGTTCTATGATTCTAATATATTTTACTTGTAACAGACATCAAGGACCACCAAGCTGCAAAAAGATTTGTACATGAACAACAAAATAGATATCCACGTGCGAAATAGAACACGGGAATCCTTTCAAACACAGAAAACAGTAAGCCTGTAATTCACTGGTTAGTTAAACTATGTTATTCTTGGATGTAAATGTGCTTAGACATCAGAGAATATAATTCAGAGCAAATCTCAAATCCCTTAAGAATAGCTAGGAAAAAACAAGTGCATTGTTAGTAACTTCTTTTAAACAATGTGGAGTGATACATTGTAATGTATTACCTCAATTTGTGTTTTAAACTTCTGCTTGAGTTCCTTGGAATGATGACTCTATCTCCTCAGAGCATATTGCAGGGTCTTCTGGAGAGTTCCCATAATTATATAGTTACACAGGATCAACATATAACCCAGTAAATCTTCTAAATTAGAAATAATCATTTTTTCAAATAGGAGAACACATCCACCTTCCTTTCCCTGACTAAGTCACCAAGACAAGGCTTTGTGTTGCAGAATCATAGAAAAAGCAAACCAAATATTTGAAGAAAGGTTTTCTGCTAGTCTCACTAGAAAAGCATAGTGTGTTAAATTCGTGCAATGGCTATTTTTAAGTTTTCTTGAAAAGAGTTTACTGCCTTCTGAATTCCGGACTCATTATCTCATTCGGTGCACGTCTGCCAAATCTGGGGAGATTCTGGGTGCATCTACCTAGAACATGCACTGAGACTTTCAGACACAATATAAAAAGACATCTATTTTCAAAATGCTAACAATACCAAAGAAATGATGAACAGTGGAGTATAAATTTGGAAACCCTGTGTCATGACACACTATTACAATTCATAGACTAATTCACTACAATGGAAAAAAAGGAAGATGTTTCGCAGGAAACCTGAAGGCATGGCAACAACATGTTTTTTACTGCTGCACTGTTGTTTCATGTATTCAAAAGTATGTTGGCTGAGGATAGTTAAGCTTGTGTGATTTGACAAGAGGATTTCTCACCTGACCAGTCTACATAAAGACACTCCCTTTTAATCCAGTTGGGTATTTCTCCTGTCTGGATACAATCGAACGCAATTTTTTCTGTTTCAACATATTCTAAATCAGACTTTGCCTTCCCAATGTTTCTGAAAAGCTTCATTGGGAGGTGTGCCCTATTATTAAAAAGAAAAAAAAAAAGAGAAAAAAAGAGAAAAAAAGAAAAAAAAGAAAGAGTGAAAAAATAAGAAAGAAAAAGGGGGAAAAAAAAGAAAAGGAGAAGTTATTTGTAAGGAAGTTAATTTGTAAAGAAGATAATTTGTAAGGAACTTCCTATATAAAAAGTAGGAAGAGAAGATGTTGGTGCTGCAGCACAGGGCTGCTAAACAAGCTTATTTCAGCATATTTTATAATACAACGGATAAAACTTGCATAAGCCAGTTAAGTTGAAATGTTTTTCTGCTTTTTATACAAAGTATTTCTAAGTTATTGATTTCTTTCATATAATAGATGTAGACCCCGCTTTAATACTTTTCCCCCATAAATAGACATGAAAATTATAACAGTGTTCTTCAAAATACACTTTTTCTCTGTAAAAAGAGCTCATTATTTTTCTATGTTATTTCTATCTTTGTTTTATTAACTATTCAACATACCTTCTGTCATCCATAAGTTCATTTCCATAAAATACTTCATAGGACAGAATGTCAGCCTGAGCATTATTAAAAACTTCTTTCTGATCAGCCCTTTCAGCCTCGTTCTTCCTGATAAGCTGACGGATGCATTGTTGTGCCCCAGGGACATCACAATATATGGTGTGAACCTAACATGGATCAAAAATTAGATCATATTTCCAGTAAAGCTGGTGCATCTCTTTGCAGTTCATGCAGTTTACATATCTGAAAGGTTAGAAAAACATTTTTTTTTTTCCATGATACCATTCTCATGCTTCACCAATTTATCTTTAAAAATAATGCCAGCTAATGAGTGCTCAAGTTGGTCTAATCAGTTTTTTGTTGGATTTCAGTATTTGTGGTTCTTTAGTTCCATGTTTTATTCTGAAAATCTTACCTGTAAATTAATGTATACAAAATAACATTCTGCCATTTTTAAGACTGTAAGAATAATAAACAGAACTGCACTTTTTTTCCTTAATGAACTTTTCAGAAAACCCATTAAATAAATTTTCATCTCTGCAGAAACTGTATTCTTACCATCTTGATAAGAGATTTCAAGAACATTAGCACTGTCAATTGAGGTTTCATTGCCTTGTTAAATCTCCTTTCACTTTGTAGGAGGTCAGTGACTTCCCTCTCTCGTTTCTGTAAAGATTCATGTATCTCTTGCAGGATGGTGTGTGCTTGCCAAAGATATCCCTTTTCCACTGACCATTCAGTCTTCTCTTCTTCATTAGCTACCTGGAGGCAAGAAAGATTACTCTTATGCACTAAGCCAAGGTCTAAACTTTGATTGCTTTCATATGAAATTACCAAGATTTTAAGGAGCAAGGTGGAGTAGAAATGGAGAAAAGCAAATGTAATATTGAATAAGATGGTTTCTTCCATTCCAACATTCAGAATACAGTTTTTATAAGTAGAAGAGGTGGATACTCAAAAGCATTTTTTAGCAAAGTTTCTACCATCAAATATATAATGACATCCATAGCACACTATCAGTGATTCCTGAACCAGTGAGTTTGTTTCATTATTGTGATGTTTTAATCATCCATCATAAATGTATCATTCTCAAGCCATGTATATATTTTCACACCATAATTACTATCAGTTAGGCTTGTGGTTGAATTCAGCTTTTGCTAGAATCACCCTGATTGCCTTTGAAACACCTGCAGTAATCCCACAAACTACCAGTTACATTTCCATTTTTGTGCTCACTTGTTCTGCTTTTAATAGTAAAACCTCTGACACATCTGAATTTTCTCCTTCTGCCTTTTCAGACTTTTGCTGAAGAGTTTTTATCTGAGAATTCATGAGGTCACGCAATCTTTCCACATGTAGACTGATATTGTGTAGTTCCTGTAAGGCTGAATTGAAAACAATAGAAAACCAGGTAAGAATAACTTCAGCATTTCTAATCTTCAGTTCCAGCAAAACTGTCTCTGTGAGGTTATCTCCCTTTAGAAATCAAGAATTTATCATGAACCAATAATTTTTAATAATCAATATTTAATTTTCACCAATAATTCATTTTAATTTATTAAAACTCAAATAATTGTTAAGGAGTCATGCTTCGTTTTGCTTTACACTTCTGAAGGAAAGTGTTGAAATAAACCTACTGAGAAGTTATGCTGACCGTAAAAAGCCAGGTGTGCTAAGGAGTTTGGAGTGATTACAGACAGTATTTGTAGCTTCAACATTCTTTTATTATTCCACCTGCACACACAGTATTGAAATGGAAATACTTATATTTACATCAGCTGATATGCAACTCAGTGTAAACAAAAAAAAACCAAAAAAACCCAAAGAATAAACAGAAAAAGATCAAGAAACTCTGCATTTCAAATACTCACTCAGTGTGTGCTGGGTATAAAGATAATCTAGCTTTTTACACATATTTTCTAGAATCCAGACCTGCAAGACAAAAAAAGAAGAATAGTAGGAAATCAATACTCTACCATTTTTCATTATATTTCCTTTGGGAGAATCATAAACAATACAGAAATAATGTTGTTGCTACTTATGTGTACAAACTACATAAACAGGCTATTGAGCAGTAATTACACGTCACTTGAGAAGAAAATACAGAAATAAACCAGAGACTGCTCAGGCATTAGTATTTTCACAAGAGCCTGAGTCAAGGGGTCCTATGCTTATACTTCCTTAAGCATTTGCCCATATTACTGAAATGACAGTAGAGGCAAAAATGATTGATTCTCCTGAAACAGTTGAATGACAAAAGATTTTGGAAGGATTCCTATGGCAGCCCTGCAGAAAAGGCTGTGCCAAATCTTACCAGCATTATTTGGCCTAAATATTCCTTCTTCCCACAAGCCTTAGAACATATTATCCTCATCACTTTTAACTCTTTATTATAACACTTTTGCTACATTTCCTTGATATACAATAATGTGGTCAAAAGATTTGTAAACCCCATGGGGTTTTTTTGCAGTTTATCAATAAGGCATAGGGTATTATAGTGTTGGCATGGCTCAAAGTGTTTAAAAAGTGAAAACCTTTATTTTAAATATTGGTGCCATGCAGAACTTAAACGGAAGGTGGTGCTAGGTCACTTGAAAAAGAAACTAAAAATACGTGTGACATCTTCACTCAGAAATCGTACAGAAATCCGCATTCAGCTTCACAAATTAAAAAAGAATCTGCCTCACAGACCCTGCCCCCAGCCCTCCTCCCTCCCTCACCACTTCCCACCACATGGTTGAGTAAGATCTTCCTGAATACGTGCCTTGGAGAACTGCAATGAAAACTGGCTGTAACAAAGCAACGTTGCAAAACTAAAGGGAGAGTTGCACATATGGAACTGAGCAGAGCCCTGTGCAGAAAACAATAAATATCAGGCCATGTTTACCAATGCTATCTATTAAAAACCCAACAAATTTCTTTTTTTTTTTTTACATCTATGCTGTCAATAAATTAAAGTGTCATTATTACAGACAAATTTGGAAAACTTGAGGAACTTTAGTGTTTCCTGGGAACTATCAAATAAGGTAGTTTGCTGCTGTGTCAGCCAGCTGAAATGCAATATTGCAATAACTTAGACAATGAGAGTCTTTTGTTGATTTTTAATTCTAATTGCTAAACAAAGAAGCCACGTGCTGCACTGTAGTATTTAAATTCTTCAAAAAAATACAAAAAATGTGGAATGCAAGAGAAATGACCATCTCATAGTTTTTAGTGAGAAGAGAAATATAGTAAGACAAAACAGCAAATGTCACCTTCATCACTGTTTAAAGCATGAAAACCTACATTTTTCTCTGAGAAAAAGGAAGGCAAGTACACAGCAGTTCAATCTTCACTGATTTAGATGTAGATATCTAAAGGTAGACAGGCAGGCAAACAGCACACACTGGAAAAAATAACAAGAACATCATCTGACTCCCAAAAGAAATCACAAACCATGTTTCTTCACCTTTTCTTCTCTCCAGTCCTCTGTTCGCTGTTTCATTTGGTAAAGAAGATCTTCCCTCTCTTGGATCAGTTGTCTGTTTCTTTCTCTCAGGTTCTGAAGGCAGTAAAATAAGGCAAAACGGATTACAGTTTCAACACGGTTTTTCAGAAAGGCATACAGGTTTGAGGTTTTTTGCTCCACATCTTGAAAAGTCATAACATTTGGACCAGGCCACTAAGGACTGTGGATCTCACACTAAAAAAAAATTAAAATTCCTGATTTAGCGATGCCATCTGTGGCCACAGGCAGTCTTATTCTAAAGACCCTTTCTAAAGGGGTCTTTACACTCTGAATCTTTTCCTCAGTAGAAGAACAGAAGGAGGAACAGGATAAACCTTAATATCTATTCATCACCAAATAAGCAGCACACATCCTATATATTCTAGGAATATCATTCACATTTTATTTACACGAAAGCAAAGCTCTTTCGAAGTGCATAGCACAGCTAGGCCAAGCTATGAAAACTGGTTTGGAAGTATACTGTGCAAGGCTTTATTCACCTCCAGAAGGAGAAAACTGCAGCTCATTTTAAAATAAAATTTTACGATTTTACAAACTGTGCTTCTTCATTTAACTGTCTGTCCATATGAAGAGAGCATTAATTATAAGGCCTGTTCCTGCAGCCTCTGTAAGTACTTGCCACGCTTTTCTCCATGTAAAACAGTAATACTTGGTTACCTTAACTGTGTCTTGCCAGTGTATGTTGCTCTTGTTCATCAGCTCTTGGTAAGTTTCTAACTGGGATTTCAGACACCTAATTTTCTCACCATAATGTTTCTTTATAGTAGTTATAGTCTCCTCCTTTATGACAAAATATAATTGAGAAAATAAAAAACATCAGGCATGATAAAGAAAACATTTTCCACATCAGGTTCTCTTTATTCTTGTTATTTAATGTTTTTTATTGTCTGCAAACATTTATTACTGATCACAGGAGTTTTGTACTATAATTCATTGCAAACTTCAAGCAAAACTTACTGCTAAAATAACATATGTTAACATAACATAAAATAACATATAGTTTATGTATTTTTCTGCAGAAATAAAAACCAAAACCTTTCTGAGAGCAGATCAGAGTGAATTCACCCAAGCACAGCTAAGCAATTTTAAAGAAATTAAGCTTAGCTCAGACAGGGAAAGTTTGGAAGTAGCATAAACCTCCCCCTCCCCCACCCCCCCCAGCAACCAAAATGACAGTGATTCTGTGAAGTAAGATCACTACGGTCCCTGTGTTTGCATCACCGCCCAGCAGGCTGTTGTGACTTTCTATGCATCTACGTTCTTCCCTGTTCTCTTTCTCCTCCCTCAGTGATCTGTAGTCAGTTGAAAGTGGAAGATGTCACTGTGCCGGGGTTACATTCCTACCAAAGCTGAGATGTGGATTTACACTGGTATTACAACGCTTGTGGAGATGTGACAACCTGAGAATACGATGAAGTCTTGCTCTACACCAAAGGGTATCTAGCCTTTTTACAATACGTACAGGAAATTCTCTTGATTTTACTTGACAGTCAGAAGAGTTTGTTCATTTCCCCCTGGTGGCTTTAGAGGAATTTCTGAGTCTCCTCTTTCTATATGCCCAGAGTAAATTTTAATTGTGTGGAAAGCTTTCCTTCTCGTAGGAGCTGAGTGCCTGTCTTACTCTGGATCAGAAAAGCAGAATGATGTGACAAATAAACAGAAAGGTGAAGCTGTAACTGCAAGAAAAGATTACAGACCAGAGAAGGCAAAGATGGTGCAGATAATTCCATCTTTTGGGAGAATTATTGACTAATGGAAAGCAGAAATGCTTCCACTAAGGAAAGAGAGCTATTGTGAAGTTTTGGTCACAGGAATGGCACCTCTGGATCCTCATTGTCACTTTGAAGGAGTTTACAGGTGAAGATTCTGCTATTCTGTAAACGACACTGACAAAATATTGCCAGTCTAAAGCCAAGCTAAGTAAAAAGAAGACAAAAAATTTCCAGAGGGGAAAAAAAAGCCATGAAGGCAATACAGCTTGGCACAGCCCTTTACAAGGCAGTTATTCTTGAGAGGCACAGCCCATAGAAATGCAAATGTTGTAACCATGGTGTCAGTCATGACATGAAGGTGTTACTTAAGAGAAAATTCTAGTAACAAATAAATTTTAGAAAAATCTCTGCCAATGTTCCAGACAAAATTAAAACCAGACTTCACAAAGTTGTAAGATAAAATACACTTCAACGTACACAGACATTATTTACAGACACTAAGAATGGTACATGAATGGAGATGTAATTGTGAATGAAGTAGATTTTATCCTTCTGTATCACTTTGATTAATGGTCAACAGTGCTAATGCTCCAGAATAATTACCTGCTTTTCTTTCCTTATGTTGTCTAGTTTTCTGATTATCTTCACGTGCCTGTTTTTCATTTCCTGCATGTCTTTTACAATCTGTAGAAGATGAAGAAAATTATAAACTCAGAGCACTAGCAACTCCAGTTGCAATGAACCAGAGATAAATAGCCAGCTGGACTTCAGGCCAGAACTTTCAGGCATCAATAATAGAAAATATATTATGCTATTGAATAAAAATCTGTGAATAAGTTGAAATGGAATTTCTCTTTTGGTCTTAGCATTGCACCTCCACTTCTTCCTTTTTAATGTCATGATCTAAATGGAAAATGGAAGACATAGTCATTATAATAATTCTAAACTTCTTGAAAAAGAAGAATGGCGTTATGAGGCCTATAATTGAGAAAAAAAGAGAAGCAGTGGGGTATCGCCGTGTGGGCATTTATGGAGTAACTGCTGCTTATTCTAAGGGGAACCTTTATGTAAGGAACCCCTGGCAGTGCTGCTTGGCACCCCGCAGGCCAGCTCTCTCAGCAGTGCGGTGGAGACACGCAGCCACTCTCACTGAGCCAGCCAGCTCAGGCGTCACTAGAGGCAAAGAGTCAGAGGCGGCCCTTGCTGGAGCACCCAAGTTTATTACTTATCTGTCTCGATGCAGTCCGAGGAGGCAAGGAGGCAAGGGAGCAGGGGAAAGGGCGAGGCAAGGGGGGAAGGGGCTGAGGGCGCAAGGGAGGAGGCAGCAAAAGGGGCACACTTCCGTTTGGGATAGACTTGTGAAGGGATACAGGAGGGAAGTAGGGTAATACAAGAACAGCCAGTGGGGATAAGGAGGGGACAGAGTGGGGGCTGGATTACATCCTCTTGAGGGATGCAAGGGGCATCTGTCTGTTGGCCAGTCAGACAGACCAAATCTCCACAGGGGCAATGGGAGAGCCCTTTCTCACTGAGGTAAAGGGGAGTCTTGCACTTTGGAGCCTGCCCACCAGCGGGCTCCCTCTGTACCTGGGCTCTCTGGCCCCCCGGCCACCACAACTGTTGGTTCAGCTGATACAACAGTGGGGAAGATTGCATTTTTGCATTTAAGAGTTGGAAAAACAAAGTGGTTACAGAATACACTCTATTTTACTTTGTGTTTCATTAAAATAATTTGAAATCCTACAAAACTGAAATAACTTTAAGGTACACTGGCATTTTTAATGACTAATAAAAACAGATGCATACATCAAGAATGGACAAATGGAGCATTTTTGTGTTGAAAATGAATAATTTAAGCTTTAAATTGCATCAGATACCTTAATGAATCTCTTTAATTAATTTTGTTTCTAATTCAGTTTACAATAGTCACCAAAGGAAAATTCCACCAGCTCCTGTCCCAGCTTCTGCCATCCACCTTTTTCTGACATACTTGTCTGGTAGGTGCAATGTCAAATTGCACCCACAGCACCGACACGTGAATGAGTCTAACAGATACTTCTCAGTAGTAATGAATGAGATCATATGTAAATTATAAAAATCTAGAACTATTCCAGAGATTTCCTTGGTTTCAGGTCTTCATTTCAGCTTCACGTGATGCAGATTCTGCTGACAGTGAGCACCTTAGCCAAATTAAAACAAAAGGAATAAAATCTCAGATTATTTGTTGTGGCTGATGCATTATTTGAAAATAGTCGTGGTTGTTAGCATGGGTCTAGGCTGACAGATTAAGTCGTTATGAATATTTACAAGCAGTTGACTTGGAAGTGAGGAATCTCTACCATCCAACACTGTCACTGTTCAAATGACATAAAAGTAACAAAGCAGCAATACAGTCTTGAAATATAGTCTTGTATTTAGCCCTCATTCAAAATAACTACTGTGGAAGTAGAGGAATTTTAGAGAGACACAATCAAACGCTTGGGACACAGGAAAAGTCTCTTTGAGGAGCAGGTTGAAAAGATCCAGATGGGTTTGTCCCTCTCATCATCCACAGAGGTCTGAGCCATTTTAGTAATTTGCTCCAGGTATTTAACTTATGTCTTAGAGCTAGCTCAGCAGTCTGTATGTAGCCTGTACAAAAGAAGTCACCTCTGAACTTTTTTGACTCGTACTAAAAGACCAAGAATACAAGACCACATTTAGTGGAATAAATAAAGCAATGAAACCAGTAAACCAGGATATATGTATATTTGTATTTATTTTATATATATACAGACGAATGCACACATATGATGTTCCATAACTTAAAAATGCCTAAATAGAAAATCAAAAATTATTCTAGTTTCTAGCACCAAAAATATTGTAACAGCAAAAAAACCTCACACTTCCAGCAATCAAGAATTACGGTGAGAAATATGTAGGAAGGCCAGGGTTTCCTCCAAACATAGTTACAAGTGAGTTTTTAATCTTTAGACACCTACCTGGGAAAGGCATTTAAGCAATCTACAATTTGATCTAAGTTAAGATGGCACTTTGATTTTAATGTTCACATTTTTATATCAATATTCAAAATTTAACAGCAGCCTTCCAAACGAGAATCAAAAAACCAACCTAGTGGGCAAAAGGATTGTGTGAATTGAGTTCATACAATGACAATGATTATGACAATTCACCCAGTTTATCCTAAGAAAAGAGATGCTTGATTAAACTGTCATTGTTTTTAATATTGTAAACTATTCAGTCATTGGGGGCTTTCTCTGAGGGAAGGGATATTCGTTTTAGGTTTTTTTTACCTTGATGATATGCAGTGTAGCTAAGGTGTAGGGAATATACGGCACTTCTTTGTTTGTACGTTCTTCCGACTCAGATGCTTTGCGATCAGCACCAGAACAAACTCCAGATGTGGTAAACTGACCTAGTGTTAGACAACATTTATCTTACCAGCTAAAATGCACTTCAACTTCACATGTACATATAACATTTTAAATTTTTTATGAGAGGCATTAACTATCTTTTTTTTTTTTTCCCCTGATAACAAAATAGGCTTCTGGGAGGAGAAACTCTTACTTGTCAGCTTTGATCTCTGGACACCGTTGCACAAACTTATGTTGTTTGGCAATTACTTGTTCCTGCATACTCTGATCTTCATTTGTTACATATATTTATGTCATTAAAACTAAAATTTAAATATCAGGTTAAAAAACCATGCAGAAACATGTTGCCTCTTAAGAAAACTAGCTTTTATCACAGCTAAGAGGACATTTTACATCCTTGGAAACTACCTTTTACAAGTTATTTGATAGAACTATTTTTTATCATAGTATGATATACATTTTAATTTTTTTCTAATCTTCCTTTTTGTTAAATAAGAACATAAAATTACTTTTTTTTTCCCCCAATCAGATTGCTCTGTCTTATTCCAGTAGCTGACTTCCTATAGGAAAATTATGTTAAGTATCACAATTCTCAACCCAGTAGCATAATTAACTAACAGGAGTATAAATTAAAAAATACTGATGTTATTACCTAGCATAGTGACTTGTGTATATCTAAGCTAAAGAATTTTACTTGAAGATCCAAGCAACACAGCTTCATTCAATCAGAGCCTACATACTAAGGTAAAAAAAAAGAACAAACCTCCTCATTTTGTTTAATGTATTATGTGTTCCAGAAAGAAAGAATAATATTTGCTCTGTAAATATACCTTTTTCTTGAGTTCTGTCTTTGCTCCATCCAATCAACGAATTCAGAAATGACCACTTGTTTATATTCATTCCAAGCTTGTGCAACCATGAGTTTCCCTCTCCACCTGTTAACAAAATTCAAGTGCTAAAATACTCTGAAAATCATTGACATTCTTGCACTGATTCTGTTTGGACAAAGAAAGTGTTTTAAGTCATTAAAAGGCATATAAAATGTGAGAGACTGAGAAGCAATCGAGAAAACCACAATCGTAAGAAGCATTCTGAGGACTTGTGTGAGACTTGAATGGTTCCACCTGGTCCTGAACACAGAGAGACTGAATGCAAAGGCTGTATTCTGGATGTCTTTCTCATCTTCTGCAGGAACGTCTTCAAAATGTTATTTTGAAAAATTACAAAATAAACCGGATTTTGTCCAATATATTGGAAAATGTGCGTGTGTGTGTGTGCGCGCATGTGTGTGTGTGTGTGTTAAGAGGTGAGGCTGTATCACACTGTTACATGAGGTGTGTCTGGCTCAGGTTTATTAAGGAGCACTCTGGACGCATGCAACCCTCCTACTGAGAGAAAACCAAGCCACAACACCTTCCAGTGTTCTGGTGTGAAAGAGAAAGCAATGTCTGAAAGAAGTCCTCTGACTCTTTGAACTGGTCAAAACAATGATCAGAAATTAAGAAATTTTGTGCACCGGGGAAATCTAAATGTATACCTTTCCCGAGTTCCTGACACAATTCTCATCTAGTTACATATTGCAATGATTTTATACTAACAAATATCTGTCTCTGCATATTACTTTCACCAGCTGTATTGTACGTGGATGCACCATTTTAAAATACAGTCTGTCCAGCTACTAGAGAAGTCATCAGATCCTGTTGGTACAGCCATAAAAGTCTTGTTTTTCAAGATCCAATTTTGGTGATTTATAAAATACATAACTAAAATACATGTTGAAAAGAGCACCCTCAGCTCAAGCTATTTTTTTTTCTGAATTGATTATTTTCACCGCTATACATCATACATATATTAGACATATATAAAGACATCAGCTTCTGTTCTGTGAATTATGTCACTGAAGGACACAAATTCTGTATAGAACAGCTTCTCTTTAAAAGGCTTAACCTCTCACATCTTCATCCTCTTGGTTCACATTTTGCTTTCTTTCTGACATGTTGCAGAACTCCTAGCAACCCTTCATTTCACATAATCCTACTTTAAGCAAAATTAGCCACTAGTGCATCAATACTTGCAGGCCAAGGCATAGGGTCTATCTTTCCCTTTAGGATAAAGATTAGTCAGATATCCAGATTTCATTTCTGACTTAAAAAATGCATTACTATATCATGTATTGATGCAACTGTAAAGTTCGTCTTCAATCGAGACAGACCATTGGGAGGAAAAATATTTGAAACTCCAACCGGTTAATTAATAAATGCTAAAATCAGTCTGTATGTCTTCTGTTTAGCATTTCCCAGAGCACGTGACTCTCACAGGTACTGAACATACCTTTTCACACCACTTGTGTGAGTTAACTCACACAGAAGTCTGTAGCGTGGCAGGGATGAGACATCTGTAACAGTTCTTTCCATTTCTTTACAATGCCACCGGTCAGACGGCTCTCAAAATGCACTCTGGGTACTACAGCTCCTTGCACATTAATTCCTTTAGAATGCAAGGCTCCTCAAACAGGACTTCTCTCCTCTCTCAGATATACAACTAGAATGAAAGCATCCACCACAGTCTAGGCAGCCATATCACTATTTCTGAATAACTACGACTATACTTTCTGACAGAGAGATTGCACACTTTGTTTTAGAAGTTACAGATGTAAACCATATAAAACCTTTAGTCCTGTTCCGATGGCTTTAGTTTTACTGGGCACAAAGCCACTATGCATCTGTTGTACACGAGGAGCTTGAAGATCACGCCTGTAAGCTATAAACTGAATCACGACAGGAACCCTTCCACCTAGTCTATACTGAGTTTTTCCCATATTCGAGGTGTATCAGCATTGATGACAATACTGACTATAATTTTTATGCAGGTTTGCTTCTGCGACAGTACAATGCAGATACTACCACCACCTTTTGTGGACAGCAGTGAAGTCCAATCTCATTCTGAACATCTGAGGCACAGCTACTACTCACCGTCCTCAGGTGTGTCTTCCACCACAACACTTTCAATCACACACGAAGGATGTTCCTGTATGTCCTCCGAGTAATCAACAACGCTGCCTGGTAGAAGAACAGAGGAGCGCATGGTGGTCTGTGGTTTACTTCCAGAATCAATTCGTATTGAATCTTTGGGAGACTGCCAGGCTGACAGGTCAACAGTTTGCACCCATGCTTCTGAAAAACAAGCAACATAGTTGTTTTTTAATAAAATGCTAGGACAAGGCATTCAGTTGAGAATCTTAAAAACAAATTTTGTGAAACAAGGCCAGATTTATAATATCACACCCTAAAATGGATTTAAGATCAAAATACTGCAAACTGTCAGCAGTTTAATCAAACCTGGGTGACTTTCTTAGAAACTGATCAGAGCAAACCTTTAGTTTTGGGTCTTTCCTTTCTGTCTTTTTTGAAATCTAACATGAATTGGTGATTTTATCTTGGTTTGACTGTCAGATTTAGCTGAATTAGTAAAGCACATCGAGGTCCATGAAATAAAGTAGTCAGAATTCACCATCTATCCTTAATAAAACATGTCAAGTCTCATGCAGCTTCCATCCAAAAGCACATCTCAAACACACTCCTCAATGAAGAACTCTCGGCCAACTTTTGTGTGTGGATATCTCTAAGATATTTGATCTCTTTTTATGATCAATTTCTGTTTCCCCCGAAAAAGGCTTTCTTGATGAATTTTAAAGAAACCAAAGATATTTATGAGCAAAAAGGTTTTTTAGTTGTTGCTGGTTTTTTAAATTTTTTTTAATTACTTTGCCAACCTCATAATTTCCATAGAGAAACATGCTGCTTTTCTAGATCTTCTAGGCTTATGGAACAGCCAGGAAGAAAATTAATACTTGAATCTGAACATGAGATACAAATGACAGGCTTTTTGGGAAGCAATTAGAACACGTGCACAGGAATGAAAATGTAGGTGGCTATAAGTTCAGCAACAGAACTTTTGTCATTGCGGTGATTTCAGCTGTCTGGCTGGGGTGTCAGCACTGGGACTTGCTCATTGCCTGTCAACACTGCACAAAAAGTGCTAAAGCCTTTAAAAACTTGGCTTGTGCTCACTCAAAAGGCCTGAAAATTACACCTGCAGAAGTAAAAAACGGTCATACGATGATAGCAAAGTTATTATTGAAATGACCAAGGACCAGCTGAAGTTCTACACAGCTAATGAAGTTAGCTGACAAAATGTTTTTATATGGCAGATTGAGAAAGGCAGCTCAGAAATACAGTATAACAAAGATCGGTCCGGTTTATCTAATCCTTCCCTCCCACTATCACCACAGTTTGAAACTTTTTCTATGTTCTCTCGTTCAGTTTAGTAAGTAGGTAGCACTACCCAAAGAAGCAGCACAAGAATATGTTGCTAGATTGATACCAGCTTCTGCTGTGGTTTAAGCCTGTCTAGCAGCTCAGCTCCATGCAGCTGCTTCCTCACTCCCCCACAGTGATGAGTGAATAAATCAGAAGGATGAAAGCAATAAAACCCATGGGTTGAGTTAAAGAGAGTTTAATAGGTAAAGCAAAGATCTACGTGCAAGCAAATTATTATAAGGTATTCATTCACTACTTCCCATTGGGCAAGTCAATGTTTAGTTGTCTACAGGAAAGCAGGGCTCCATCGTAAATAATTGTTACTTAAAAGAAAAATTCCATAACTCAAAAAATCCTTTATTTTTTCTCTTAACTCTAAAGTTTTATTGTGGTGCACAATATCGTATGGCAAGGGACACCCCTTTGGACAATGTTGTGGTTTAGGACTGGTATTCCCCAGTTCAGTGCCTGCACAAAGACTCTCCTAAACCACACACCACTCTCTCATAAGATAAAACAAACACACTTTTAATAACTTTGTCTAGAGAGCCTGTCTGAGAGTAAGTTTCCTTTCTGCTACTTGTTACAGCACTTTCTATTGATGCACAGATTGTTTGCTATTCATTACGCACAGTGCACATGCATGCACTGGGCTTTCTTATAATAACATCAACGGACTGAACAGAGCCTGTCCCACCCTCTGTGCTCTGATGCAGAACAAAGAACAGCAGTGTGAGAGAGGACTGCTGGAAGTGGTGGGAGTGTCCTTCAAGTATGGTTCATTAGAACAGCCAGAGCGAAAGAGAAGACCATCTCTTCTGGACTTGGGCAGATAGATATACAGAGCGTTACCTCCTTCATCATGTGGAAAATGGAGCATGAAACTTGTTGTGGATAGTGAGTAACTGTTCTCCCAATGTCCGGACAAGCAAGAGCACATTGTTTCCCTTTGTTACTTACAAAAAGGTGGAAATTGTCATTTTTACCCCTGCTGCTGATCACTCTGAGAATTGCAATGTAGTTGCAATATTCAGTACACCTGAGTGGTTGGAAAATGGGCCTTCTAAAGCCTCATCTCTTGTTCGCACATGGAATAGTGGCTTCCTCTCCTATTTACCAACTGCCTGGATTTTTTCTGAAGTCCATTCCTTCCTCATTAGCACTACATCACATCGGTATCAGCTGGTATCAAGATTCATACCAGGAAAACTTTTGTAACTCCATCTCATCCCCTGCAAGTGATTTAGCAATGAACTTGGACAGTGTACTACACGTAAAGGCTTGTTTACATTGTAACAAGCTACAACTCAGTTCTTTTCCAGATGGAAATGCATTATGCAAACCTTTTCTTTTTACTCTGTCTGGTCAAACCACATTTTTATCTCTAACATTCTCAGGCTACACTGGCTTAAGTAACAACCTTGCCCAGTTGTATTGCCCAACAGAGCTGACAATCAAACGTGTTTAACTTGCTATTCTTCAGTTCTGGTGTGAAGGTTAAACAGTCAGTCAGGATGTATATGTGTATATATATATATAGTATATTGGAGAGAAGAGACTATATGGCAGCTACCACCTAATAAGTTGCCAATATGGAGCAAAACACCGACATCAACAATTAACATTCCAGTTTGCTACCACAGACAGCAAAGCTTTTCTTGCAGTATTTTGTTGATCTTTCCTCTTGAAAATAAAAATATAGGCATGTATTTTGTACTATAAGCCACAGAGGAGCTGGAAAAAATGGAAGAATCCAGATTTAATTTTCCTTGGTAAAAGATGTGTGTTTGTGCGTCTGTTGATAGCAGAGTTTTTCCTTTACGTTGTTTAGACCTGAGATTCCATGGTATTCCCAGTCTGCTCATTCATTAGTCAGCTGCCCGAGACTACAAACAGACCATAGTGCCCCACTAATGGTGCTATTCATCTCTAAATCACATATATGGCAATTCAATGTTAATCTTTACTATTGCATTTAAATTTTAAACATAATGCTTAAGAACTATGTTGGACATCTAAGGAAAAATTACTTTTACAAATACATGTGGGAAGGCTTAATATTAGGTAAGAGAAGACTGGTCCCTCACGATTTATGGACAGAATCTGCAGATCGTATAGAAAAAGTTGTAGATATTTCTCATCTTTCCCTCATACTGCTTTTCAGCACCCTGCTCCCCAAGGTGGGGCAAGACAAAACACCCTGCATTTTTATTACAGGCTTTGAGTAACTGCTCATTTATTTTTTAATTATACACCCTTGAAAAGCAATTATAGAATCTGTCCTCCTGCTTTCACTTATCCTAACCCTAAATGCATACTTAATAAAAGTCTCAAACATCAATGATTGTAGATGCTGAATATTTCACTTTTTGAGACCCAACCTCAGTTACCTGCTGGCCCTCAAATATGGCGACATCGGGGTTTGTATCAGAAAAAAAAAATGAAGCCTGAACAGTCACAATAGTTTTTGTAGGAGGTAATCTGCATCACAAAGATTATTTTAAGAGTAGAAGTGCAATTTAAAGACAATTTTAAGATGTCACGCTTAGGATACATGTTACATCTGTGGAAAATCTAGGAGGAAACCCACAATTTTTGGCAATATAATTTTTTTTTCTTTCATTGTGTCATCATTATCTCTTCTTTGAGGCAGAATCCTCTGGTAAAACTTATTTGCCTTGCAGGTTAATTTTTTTTTCAGCAAATAGGAGTTAAGATTTCAGGGAAGAAATAAGCAGCAGAGATGTGAGACTGAGCAAAGGTCTAAGTTTGCAAAAAAAAAGAAAAATAGTCCTAAATAAAATAATGGTAGAAAAGAAATTAGGACCTTCTTAACCCATATTTAATCACTTATTAGTGAATATGGTTTATATTTAAAGTCCAACTGAAACTCCCTTTCCTGAAGTTTAAGTTCATTGCTTCCTGTCCTACAATCAAATTAATGAATTTTGAAGATTTCTGAACTCAGTCTTCTGAGAAATAGATAAGATTCTAACATTATTAAACCATCATTCCACTTTTCAGACTTTCACCAGAAGCCACATTCATCAGCCCTTTGATGATTCACTTGTATAATCTCTCTTGCTCATCTTCTAAGATTGCATTTCTTGAAATGACATGAGTATCATGCCTGAAATACTCAATAACTTGTTGAACTGTGAAAAGACAGTCCTATTTTTATAAAAAAATCACAAATTATTTGTAAAACCTGCAGTGACTTTACTTAGAAGACCTTAACTTATCACACTTTGCTAAATGTTTGTGAACACACATACACATCTTTCCGAATTATCCCTAGCATTTGAACACATATTTCCTAGGGTAGCAAGACAGATTTTGAAAAACAATTAGCTGTGTTTAAAGCTATATTCATTCATTTGTGCTTATCTTTCTGCTATGTAAACGACTTAGCCCTTTTACTGGGTATTTCATATGCATGAGTTCTTTTGTTTCCATGAAAAACAGGTGGCTGTCCTATTTACACTTTGCACTACACTTATTTGCTATAATGGTGGCCCGGCTCCACCCTTCCACTCTCAATAGCTGTGTGCCATAATGTAACATACACCAACACTTTTTGTTCTTACTAAATGCACACTACGTCCTAAATAATTACCTTCATCCATGGTTATCCGTCTGTTTCCCAGTGTTTCCAGAGAGATGGGAGTTAACTTCTGGTATTTTCTGAAAGCCTCCCACACTGTGTACATAAATATTTAACCTGCAAAAAATGCAAGAGCCTCACTAGGCAACAAGATACCTGCAGAAAGTAAAATAGACACGGATCAGGTTTCTTCTCACTGGTTCCTGTGTCAGGCAATGTCTGGTTTGCCAGCAGACTAAAACCTACTATACGAAACTTAAAGCTGTAGGAAACTTAACTATCAGTGAAAAAGATATAGGTTGGTTCTATATATCTGAAAGCACAAATACCCATAAGATTAGAAGGGTTTCATTAGAATAATTTACAAATCTCCACACTTCATTGTTTCAGCTGGAAAAATGTGAAACGTGATTCTCTTGCTACGCTTCCAGGAGTAGTTAAATGATAGAGATCTAAGTGGTATTTTATACAATTTCAGCTCCAATTTCATACAAACTGAGTGATTAAATCGGTCCAGGTGAAGCTGTTACTACGTTAGAACAAAGTTTTCCCTGCTTTTTATGATTTTTTTAAGCAAGCGTATTGCCATTTCCCTTCTCTGCTAATTAAAGAAGGTAAAACAAGCCCACACTTTTACCACTGCCTATACTACGCCTAGAGCATATGATCACTATGCTCTGACTGACCTCAGCTGAGATAGGCAGATTATTTTAAACTGTAAGTCAAATCTGCTGTTCTCTTGGAATAACTCCAGGCACAAAACCTCTGATACGTTCCTATATTACTATGAACAAAACAGCAGCAAAAACAGGGAGAAGAAAGTACTATTCAGCAATTGCAAAGGAAACCACAGAATGCAGTGTTTGCAGGCTGATGTGATCCAGCCTAGGCAGGTGAGACCAGTGGCCCAGGATTTCTACTTCACTGCTATTGTTGTGCACCCCACCCTTATGACGAAAAGGACAAAATCCAGGAACTTGCCTTTAGATTGTAGTACAAAAGGAAGGCTTTTGGTATCACTAACTCAACAAGCAGTTTCACTGTGGTTTTAGAGGAAGCAGCTTCATTGTTAACCTTTGTACAAATAATCCACAACTAATTTAATTTCTATGACTGTTCTCTCTACTGTGCTAATTTGAATATTTCATAGCTTCAGTGGGATGTAAAGAACACAGCACGGCATTGGGACCTATACAAAAGGCTTTTTTGAGAGAGTATTTTTTTTTAAAGGAACAATTTTGTGATTTTTCTTTTTATGATAACAAAAATATAAGGCGGTGTTTTTGCCTTCCTTCCTCTTTCCTCTTACCACAGGGGGAAAAAAGAATAAAGAATGGAAAATGAGAAAAAGAAACACAAGAAAATCAGCCATCTGAAAAAATGGGAGTGTTTGATTTTAAATATGCACAGTCTTATAAAAATAAAAACATATTTGATAGATTACGTGTCCAAATTATTTTTTTACAGTAATAAATTATGTAAGATGTATTAACACTACAACTACCACTAAATGAAGAAACCGGCAAAGCAAACAGAAAATACCGCACTCTCAGTTGTGTTTAAATAGGGTTTAGGTTTCTACTTCAGTATTTTAACGTTCAATGTAATGTTTCTTGCTTTGTTTAACCTTTGAGGGCTGTGTAGTAGTCCCAGTCTTGAAGTGGAATGTGACCATGCTGGCTATGAAACAAGTACAATAAAACAGATTAGTAGTGCCGCAGATATCTCGAGATCACTCCTTTCAGTATGTTTGTTTTGGCTGTTACTCTTGCTAATTTTACTTTAAGAAGAATCTTTACCTGACAAACCTTAACCTTTTTACTTAAAACACCCTTCAAAAACTCCCTACAGTAATCAGTTGCACTATAAGACTTTTTATTAAATGAATGTCATTGGGACTCACTATTCCACTCTTGTTATAACAGTCCATGAATAATTATGCGAAGATAAATTTCTATGGCTAGGAGTTTCATTTTCCTGTTGTATATGCCCAATGACTTTGATTCTCTTGAGAAACTTGTATCAGCTCCAGGGATAAATAATTTACTCTAGTATAGAATTGGGCTACGTTTGAAACGTTGCGTCTGCACCTTTCTCCTGTGAGGAAAATCAAATGCAAATCAACCTCTCAGTTATGTACCTTTAGGCAGTTCTATAATGGGACAAATTACAACAAATACAAACATGCCTTGAACCTTATTCTCTTTGAAACAGAAACAAGCTTAAACTCTTTAAAGTGTCCCACTAATAACTGCGACTTGCACTGTGTCACCCGTTGTGCTCTAGTGGTATTTCTTCTCAAACAGCAGTCTTGAGGCAACCCAGTCTAGAGTAAAACTGTAACAAAAGGAGTATTCTGGGGTTTTAGTGGGAAACACAATAAGGAATTCTTGTTCAACATCACAATACAGAAGTCTGTAGGAAATCTCCTGGATACGAATAATTTCACTGAAAGTCAGCAAAAAACTTATATTTAAACTGAGGGAAAACCCACATAAAATGGAGGCAGTCAGAAAAAAAAACTTTTTCAAATGGAATACTGCAGTTTAGATTTTTTTATATCAGTACTTTGGTTTTGTGAAGATTTGAGGCTAAGGTACACGAAAAGCTTCATTTTGTCTGAGATTAAGCTATTCTAATTTTCCACAGAAGCAAATCAATTTCGCAATCACTGACTAATTGTGAATTAGTTCTGCCTCCTAATTTTGCCAGGTAAGCTACTGAGTGGAATAGTAACAGCAAAGCAGTCTCCAAAAACTTCTCCTAACCACAAACCACCCTCACTACTCTGGGAACAAGAGGAACAAGATATTACAAGAGTGAATGGAATGTATAGTTTCCTCAGGTTTTTATGACAGTTCTTACCACACCCTGAATGTAGACAATGAGCAAAACATGATTTACTATTATGTACTTATTATATTATTCTTGTTTCTTCATAGTAGTGGGACCCAAGTCAGGGCTATGCCCCTCAAATATCACCTTGACTGAAGTGAATCTGAAGATTCAGAGCATGCTACTCCCTCCTCATTGTAGATAGGGAATAAGATACGTTTTATTGTTTTAACCTGGAAATTTTTTGTCAATAGATCCACTCACTGGTACCTATTTTAACAGCAACCAAAGCAGCACAGTTTGCTAAGGGAATATTCATATATGTTTATAATATTAATTTTCTTTAAAAGATAAAGAGACACAAGAAATGGCAGTAGATGTAAAACTACTTCAAAGAATCAATTTCAGAATGCCAAATAATCTGGGAAATCCCAGAAGGCTAAATTTAACCTGCATCTTGCAGTAACACAGGTGGTTCATCTGCTGATTAATTTTTTGTTAATTAGTGTTGTCTCTTCTTTCTTTGAAGTTACAACAACCTAATTGTGCAACTGGGTTCAGTCTCTTGTAAGTCAGAGGACTGCTCATCCTGCTGCTCGGTTTCGCTAGAATAGGCTGCCCAGTTCCATTCCTTCTAAGATCAGTTGTGACATACCACCAACTCTCTTGTTTTGGTTTGGTTTTTTGTGAGGGAGGATGTTTGGAGGTTTTCTCCATTAAGGGCACCAACCTTCCCACAGCTTTTATACACGGTTCAATTGTTTAGAGTCACTTGTGTTCTCTTGATCTGAATGGCCCTTCTGTTATTATTTATACCCTCTGGTTAACATTGTACGCTGCATAGGACAATAAAAAGCTTATGCATTCCCACATCGTCTTGTTCCCTTAGCACTTTCCCCTGAATGTGCACTGAGTTTTACCTTCCACTGTAATTTACTGTTTTTGTCACAGCTTCATCATCAAATAGGTCTGTTTTGCTGTAGCATGATTTGGAGAAAGATGTACATACCAAGGATTTCCAAAGTTTTTTTCTAGAGGCTTCCTAGAAGGTCCACATTTTCCTCATATAAATTACTTTGGCACACAATTATAGCATTTTTTGTCTGGAAGGCAGTCTGAGACACTGAAAAGCTTCTGGAAGTGTTTGTCCATTTGTGCCCCTAAGAGGAATTCCTGGTTAAAGTGGCAGAACTTGAGTTCATTTAAACCGAATGGCATTTCTAATCACCAAAATGATGTTACCTTTACATGATTTCTCATGCGGCTACTCTGCTTGCTTCTAAGAGAGGATGGGCTATTTTTATTTCTCTCTGCAGGGGTATGTTCACTAACATTTTGCGACTTCTGGATAGCCAAGCCGTGTTTTACCATGAGACTCAGAATATCCCATTACATTTCTAAAAGTTTATGGAACTGCAGAAAGGTATTTACTGCAATTAAGAGAGCAGTAAGTATTAAAGCTAATTATAGAAGGAGATGAATGTTTGATTAAAGCATGGCATTCCTGTTGCCTGAAAATTATTGCTAATTCAGTATTTCACGGGGCAATAACAAAATGCAAATCCATGTTAAAAGACAGAGGTGTTAAATATTTTATGAAGTGCGAATACAATTAATCTTTGTTAGAAAATTCCTCAAAAATATTTATGAATTGTTTTGAATCAGTATCATGACACAAATGCATGTTGCCCAATCTTTTCCCTCTTTACAAGCTTGCAAAGAGGTTCAGAGCTGAAACATGATCTGAATGGGAAATAACATATCAATGAAAATAAAACCTTTAACAGAGAAGCCGTGAAAGATATTACACAGTTTTGAATGTGTCCTATTATGTCTAATGAATATTTTTTTTTGTTTAAGCATGAAACTAAAAAAGAAGTTGTATGTCTAGATTTGAAGCCATTCAGCCCATAATATAGGATCACAGGGATACCCATAATCACAACCCGACTCTAGATGGACCTCACTAGAATCCTACAGATCAGGTGCAACTGAATAGATAGTGTAGCTGTTCTCATTGAATTTGAGTTTTAATCTCTTGTAATGTCAAAGGGAGAGATGAAGGTCTGAGGGGGCCCTATACCTCAATACACAGGAAAGCTATTTTTCTGAATAATGTAACTGAGACACACTTCCTGAAACAAGATTTGTACAGGAATTAGGTAAATATGTGTTAGTAAAAACACTGCGTTATCTCTGGAACATCTTCTTGTAAGTATTACTGCCTTCAGTAGGCCTGCCGTAAGTCATACATGCCCTTTGATCTGTTTCATCAATATTAATGTCTCTGTTACCTGACACTTGAGTACAGGTGCTACATTGCAGGTCCTGGCTGCCTAAGGAAATCAAGTAATGTGTTCCTCCTCAGTTTTTCAGGAAGTGGATAAAAGCTACTGAAGATAAATGAAGTCACAAGGTGCAAAAGATGAGAGAGGCAGGTTCCACTTGGCTCTGGGTTGCTATCAGATAGCTCAAAACGGATGGCTGTCCTGGCGTGAAACAGGCAGAGCTCTGTTTTATGATTTATTGCCTGACCATACTCTCAGGAGCTCTTTCAGGGTAATGCTATTTCATAACAGTGCAATTTGTGAGCTGCAATTTTCTCTTAATGTTTATTTCGTAGGTACTCTGAAGGTCATTTGTAAAATGGGGTCTTTGGTTTAGTGTAGGTATAATGGTCATTTCCTAAATTTCCCCAACCTTAACTCTTCTTTTAGGCTCCTTGGGTAGAATAAACACAGAGTTACAGCAGGTTGGTAGCAGCCTCTGAAATAGATGTAAGGGCTGCTGCTCTGGCTCTCAAACTGCATGAAAATTCCTGACTTATTTGCCTATCATTTTGTGTAGGTGGATTGCTTGGGGAAATCCCATCTTCCCAATTGAGCTGTCATCAGTAGCCTTAGGAGAAATATTTGGCATGGCCAAATCTGGCAGTTTATCAAGTGACCATTTTTCTTGTCTATTTTCACTGAACATTTCTGTTTCTCTCAACTGCATTCCATGCATTGAGTGTTATAAACAAACATACTTATTTTTGTCACTTTTGAGACATTTGAGCCAATACCACACTGGCTGCATGTTTTGCCACTTCTGAATAAATAATGACAACTCAACAATAAACAATACGCAAACTGTTACAGCTTTATGAAACAAATGATGGAGTAACAGTTAAAAACTTAACAATAAACAATTGTTAAGAGCTCCATGCAATTAAACTGCATTTTTTTAAAGTGGCAGCATTTTGTACAATAAAGCACTCTAGTGCAGATGGTGACTCAGTCAAGCTCCAGGAAGATAGTGAGTCAATCAGCATCTGTCCACCCATTAAGAAGGAAGAAAAGCAAATGCAAACAGCTTCTGCAATGAGTAGTAGAACAATGCCTTCTTGTGAGATCGCTCTGAAGGTGGAAACATGTGCCTGAAAGACAACAGAATTAGATTTTTTAAAAAACCCCAAAATGAAAGAACTAAATCAGAGGTGAAAAAATACTATGATAAAAATGGGATAATAATCTGATTACGGAAAAGCTACATTAGAAAAAAGAGTTGACATGGAGGAGTGTCTTAGTATGCACTTGTAGCACACTGATTCGTACCCTTAGCCAGGTTCATTAACAGAAAGGGAAAACAGTCCCAGAAAAAGAGTATAAACATAAATTCTGGCCAACACCTCACTCTAGTGAAATAAGACTGCTAGTGTAATTCTGACATGGAATTCAGGAGGGCTAGAGTAATCTGAACATCACACATCATCTCAATTAAATAAACAAATCAACATACACCGGACAGCTTGCTCACAGTACCATTGTCAGCTGGTAGGCCTCTTCAGTTATTCAGCTTACTGAAAATATCTGAAATACTTTTGTCAAATGATATATTAAATGCACAGGGGGAAAGGAAATAACAAAGCGTAGGAGAAAATTGCTCTCAGAGGGTCAGGTGTGCTGGGGGCTCCCTGGGGGCCAGAGGTGTTCCCATGGGGGTCAGCAGGCAGGGCATGGCATTCCCTCCTATCCCATCAGGCCAGCCAGGAGCAGGACACCTGGGCTGGGCACTGTAGGCATCCCCAGCTCCAGGCATTTGGCACCTCTCTGGGCATGGGAGTGTGACAGGCCATCAGCCCACAGGCTGGATCCCACTTTCAGTCCCAGCCCTCTGTAAGGCAGCACGGCAGTGACTCAAGTGGGAAATAAGGGCTGAGGCCACTGCTGAGGGCAGATCCAGGGGCTGGGGTGGACTGACTGCTGTGTCCTTCAGCACTCCTGGAGGCTCTCCCCTTTGGCTGGTGTGATGAGGACCTCCTCTACTGTGATGAGCAGATTACTCTCAGCACCACACATTTGGGTGTACAGAGGAAGATGTAAGCTATGCTGGAATGTGAATGCGTGTTACGTTACATTTGAGAAATTTGTGAGGGTCCCTTCTAATAATTACCATCAATCTGTTCCTCTTCCTCCTCATATAATTAACTGTTAGGCGTGGATTTCAAGGGCAGACTGCATTTCATGTATGTTCGTGTGAGGCAGGTCAGCCATACGGGGGGTTACCAGTGCATTGCAGCCAGCCAGCAGAAGGAGGATGAAAGTCTGCTGGGAGGCCTATCTGCCCATTGCAAACACTTCTGGTTCAGCAAGAGGTATTTCTTCACTGGGCATCATGCTCCAGGCCAATCTGAGATGTCAGTGATATGCATGGTGCTGTGCTGTACTGGCTTGGGAAGGAAGTGCTTGCGGAAAACCACTTCTAACAGATATACCCTCGTCTTGTGCAGATCACTCTCACTTTGAACTTCAGAGTTTAATCTGATCGTTTTAATCTCCTTCTAATTATGTAGGTGCCAATTATTGCCCTTATATTAGGCGTGCCATTTTCCATGAGTTTCTTTCCAAGGAAAAAAAAGTTATTTCTATTAAAGACTAGACGTTTTATTCCTGAGTTCTTTCTGCCACAGGCCCACATGCAAAAGAAGCAGAGCTGATAGCCACTGGATTTCAGTGAAGTGAGGATGCTGGCTTGACTCTTCACCCTTTTTCTCCCAAAGTTTCACCAAGCAAAGATATATCTTAATATATTCACTTTTGAAATTGTATCAGACATGTCAAAACGTGAAGAGAATAACTCAAGTTTAGTTTTCTTAATATTTAATCCTATAGTCCCAAAAGATTAACGGCAATTTATCAAAGTTGAGGGATGTGGTCAGGGCAGGAGAGGAGAGCTACCTCAGCTTGCTCATTTGTTCTCTTTTCCCTTCAAAAATCTGCACATACTTTCGCCAGCACATAGTTTCACAATGACTCTTTTTTTTTTCTTAATGTTTCTCCATTTTGGGTGGCTCCCAGATATAGCTGCCGCAGATGATTACTAGGGCTGTGGAAACACTGGTTGCTGGGTGGAGTTTCCTGCATGGGTTATAAAAGCTTTGAGAGCCCTCTGCTCCTTGACTCCTGACTGTGCAGCCCTGCAAGGCAGTGTCTGTGAGGAGGAAGGTAAGATTTTGTAGTTCATTATTGCTCTCTGTAGACCCATCATGCTTTAGGAATTGTACGCTGAATTTGTCAAGTGACCTGGTGCAAACTTTCTGTGGGTTGGACTTGCTGTCGGGAAAAAAGATGGGTGTGGGCAGGAGAAATTCTTTCCATTTCAGAACACTTTACTCAAGGGCTTGAACAATTATTGCTTTTATTTAATGCAATTAAATAAAAGGAATAAAAAATGGTTAAAACTTCAAAAGCAAACTTACTTGGAGTTGACCATTTCATATTCTTTCTCTTTGCCTTCTTAGGAGACTGCTGTAGAAATCTGCAGTAAAACTGGAGTTACTAGAAAACTACATACTGTGTATGTAAACTTAAAAAATAGGAACAGCTGTTGTTACTTCAACAACAGTTTGCTGCTTTAGGACTGTAGAGGAGTCATTGCTCATGAAAGTGATGAGAATCAAATCTCTTAGAAATCAAATCAGAAATAAAATTTTAGAAATCAGACCAATCTTTTAGAAACATAAGAGCAAAATCCTGCTTTTCTGACTAAGAACTTGGCAAAGCCACGTAAAAGCTGTATCATCTGGAGTTTGCTAAATCTTTCCATAGAATTTTACAAGGATGAAATTGTTTTACTCTGTTGTTTTCATATTCAGCAGACTTTCCACTGCAAAGTAAATTACTGTTAGATCTTCTGCCTGTTTCTCTGACTGTGAGACATGACTGCAATTTACATCAAAACCCTGGTATCAAGCCTTTGAAAGTAACCATGCATCTGACGTGCTTCATGATATGGTTAAATAAGCATAGATAAATGCTGTCATTTGACACAGAATGTAGCGTAAAATACTAGTTTGTGTCTTTAAATATTTTTAATAAGGTATTTTCTCAAAACCTTAAAAAATTTTGATAGGTCCAGTTCAAGGATGCATCTTCAGGGGGCTAAGAGTCAGACAGAAAGCAATATTGTGGTGATTTTTGTAAAACAACACGTTAGGGCTTTCTGTCTGGGTGTCTGTCTGATTTTTCAATCCCATTGTGATGTTGATCATTCCAACTGGGAATGATTGAAATACATAAAACCCACAATATTTTTTAAGCTGAGAGACATTAACTTCTTGATCCTCTTTCCTTTTCAACGGGACATCTACAAATTCCATACTGGGAAGTGGGACATGTAGCCTGGACAATATTTTATTATACAGAATAGCTTTCCAATAGGTACCTGGTATGGAATAACCAGAAAGGCGCATAACGCTTTTCTGTGGTACCTTCTGTTTGCTCTTCTCAGTAAGAACATGCTTTTTTTCTTCCTTTCCTTGCTTACAATCTACGTACTAAGCATAAAATTAGACAAAAATGTATGACAGAAAGCCATCAGTTGCTGCAGTGCTTTTCATACTATATTAAAGTAATATTTGGACTGAATTTATCCCTCCTGGATCTAGGTATTGTTTATATGATGTCTTTGCAGTTTAGAGTGGCAGGAGACAAAGTATTGGGCAAGACCTTGTCTCCATCAGGGGGCTGGCTGTCTTCCTAAATTCCAGTCTTCTTTTTTCTTATCACCTGTAATTTCTTCCAAAGCAGAAGAAGAGTTTTATATGTAAGTTGGTTTCTTACCTTGCTAAGCTAATTCAAGCAGACTAAAGTCTCTCTCCTCCCAAAAGACATTGCCTACCTTGACTTATACTAAAATTGCATTATTTGTTTACTGGATGGAAATAGATGGGTCTACATGTCAGTGTCTTTATTCCAAAAGAAGAAAAAAAAAAAAATAAAGTTTTCAAGGCACAGACATTATTTCTCACTGTATAATTTAAATCAGAAAAGACATAAAGTTTTAGAGGCTTAATAAATCAAATTTAGTGTAGTCTAGTAGCCTTCTGCTCCAGCCAGCCCCAAAGACAATGAGGTCTTAAGAGCTTGGGGTCAAGGGTGGGGATATGTAGAAGAAATGGATGTGTTAGCAGTGCTTCCTTAAGCCAGCTCTCCCTGAAAAGGGTAACTTTATCAAGCAAAACACAACTGTTCTCAGATCTGGTGCTGGGAGACTGAATCTTGTTTCGTAGTTTGGAATGGTTCTGTGCTCTGTGAATCAGTCAGTCAGCAGACGTGCCAGGACGTGTCGGTGTTGATGACTCAGTGTACCCAGTATGGAGACTTTTAAGTGTTTTCATCCAGCTGCATTCGGCCCTCATGTGTGCTGTTACAAAATGCAGCACAGTATCGGGTACCATAATGCTTCATCTCCCCTTGTTAATTTCTGTCAATAGAAGGGTGCAGGAGTCACTGACAGCTTGAGAAAAGTGCAGGTTGCAATTGTGATGTGAGCATGCTTTTCTGATCCTGAATAAATAGCAGGTCATAAAAGCTGGTCCTTAAATCTGACTCAATATCCTGTCCATTATTTACCCAGTCGAGACCTACCTACCCTAAATAACATACAAATACAAATTTTAAATCAGTTTCAGCTTTTCTGGCAGCACAGGCAGAGCTAAATTCCTTTCTGAGGGAAGGAAACAAAAGCAAGGGTTTCGTGGAGAAGAGGAAATATGGGTGGCTCTTACCTTGGAGAGGGGTGGTAAGGAGAGCTGCAGGCAGGCTGTGTGAGGTATTCGTCACTTTGCTGGCTGCTGAATGAGGAAGCAAGCTTTACAGTTTTGCTGTGAGGGAAAGAAAGAGCTGGACTGCAGCTACGTTCCTTGGTCCTAAACTTTTATAGATTCAAAAGACTGGTCTCTGCCCTTCCTACAGGACAGATGTGATGTGTTAGCAGCATAACTAACATAATTTTTTTTATAATTGTGTCGATGATCTCTACTCCAAGACTGCAAACAGAATTTTGTCTCTTAACACCAGTTTCAAAGTCAGTCTGGTTTACTCAGCAACACTATCTTTAGTTATTGCTTATATGTGTGCTTTAAAACCAAGTCTTCCCTAGAGTTTGCTGAGGAAGAGTGCTTTTAAAAAAATAATCCAGTATGAATAACTTTATTTGATAAGCCATTGATTTCGTCTTTCTATTCCCTTACTGTTTCAGTTAGCAAACAGAATATCCCTCACACCAACAACAGAAGTTGTTATGAAGCAACTTATTCATTATTTTTGAGCACTTAATGTCACATTATCACTCATTTTTTCCTTTTCTGCGTAGTGACTTGTTGAAAAGTGGGTGGATTTTCTTTCTCAGTGGTAAAAAGCAAAAATTACTTTTATTTTCTCTTATTAAATTGGTAATGCATTTTTATTATTAGGTAGAAATTGTAGGAACTATGTAAGAAATAAGAAGCAATGTATGTAAATCTATCCAGATTTACTCCTCTTCCTTAGCAAATATTTAGTCAAAGAAATTACATGAAAGTATACTTAAAAAGGGAATATCTTTTTTCCTAACATAATACACAAGAACTCCAACCTCAGTAAATGATGAAACAAGAACACTTGTTTACCAGTGAATTTCAAAATTATCAAACTAAATGGGCTAGATGGTAGATTAACTAATGAGCAAGACTAATTTGTTTCTAGTAACTTCTGTTTTTAAGCCAGTGCTAATGCTAATGTATTGCTATAAGCAAATAGTACTACTGCTGTTCTAATCTAAAACTTCTGAAAGTGGCTAAGAGTGTAGGGGTGAGAAAGAAGTTGTGGAGTATCACATCACCTGTGAAACATCAAAGTTACCCTCTTCCAATAGCACAGGCCAGTTACCTCATGGGACATTAACCACGGCAAGTCATAGTGCTGGAGAAGTGATTTTGAGGGTGGGAAATCTTGAGCTGCACTGGTGCTGAAAACGATGAAAAATGGTTTGTAACTTGATGTATCTCTTCCCAGAAACTCTGTCAACATGGCTATGGTATCAGAATTTCTGAAGCAGGCATGGTTCATGGACAATCAGGAGCAGGAATGTATCGTAAGTATTATCAACTTTTGCCAGCATCATGCTTCTTTTCCTGTACTCTTACCAGTGGTTTAAAGGCACTTAAACATCATTCATACATGCACATGGAGGAAAAGCAATGGCAAAACTCCAGCAGATTAGAACTGTAACCCGGTTTTATTGCAGTGTAAAATCTAATGTAACCATATAACCTACGAAGTCTGCTACCAGACGAAAAATTGTTCCAATTTGCACCTATCAGTCTAATTATCAACTCCTAGGCAGAACTAGTTAGTGTGATTAAACCCTGATTCCCAGTGGCCAGTCACTGATTCACTCAGATCGGCTTCCTTAGCTTAGCGATGTGATGCTGAGTTGTGTGAACGTGTAAGAACATGTTCAGGTTATGTATGTGAAAAAAACAGGTACTTTTTGGCTGAGGTGTAGGAAGCCATGAGTTGGAACCCAGGAATGTAAAGGAGGAAGTAAAGTCACTAGTATGTATCCTAGTTTTCATATCGCATGTCATGCTCATGGTGGAACGAGCCACAGTACGAAAAAGCCTCAGACAATGAGGACTGTTTTAGATTAGAAGGGAGGGACATGGTAGTGAGGAGTCAAGAGTTACTGCCTTAGGATGATACGGAGGATCTTTGTGATAATGAGGTGAAGATACTGAAATGAAAGCAAAGGTAAAGCAGTACACTGTGAAATCACACGGGTTCCCTAAAAACTTACATTTTGAAAACAAAATTATATAGGGGAAATTTCAATAAACAGAAGTTTTCTGCTCTAGACCCCTGTGGATTTTGTAATTTTGACTTCACAACATTTTGTGCATAAACCTTTGGCTCCACCATCCTTTCCCAGGGTCCTGAGACTTTCTTGGCTGTGGTGGTTACAGAGAGTTTTGTATTGCTGGTAGATAAGTTTGGCATGGAAACCAATATACAAAGCTTAGCCTGTGAGATTGAGAAACAGGCAGTGAGACAGTCCCACTCCTTTGTTGACTTAGCACACAAGACACAATGATCTCTTGAAAAGTGTGCAAGAGACTGATTCAAGTATGCAGTCTGTGTGCTCTCTTAAACTCCTAGTGAGACAATTGCATAGGGAGATGAACATTTAGTTACCAGATGCTAGAAGTGTACAAAATTCAATACAAATTGTTGTATGTAAAACATGTATTCATAAAACCTTGCCCCTTCTCTTGGGGTCTTTTATTTTCATGGCAAAGGATTAAAAAAGATAAAATACTTGTTTTCGAACCAAGAGAAAGAGCATAGGTGATTCTGACATTGACCAGGGAGTGCCCATCTAAGAGTGGACTCACCAAAACCAGGTGGTGGATAATGGTTTGTGAAGACTGTGGCTTATGTCTAAAGTTTCAAAGAAGCTGGGCAACAGGTCTCCACTTCCTTGTAGGATTAGGCTTGAACTCTTCCCCAAGATCTCGAATGCAAGAAGTGTTTGAAAGCTTAGATGTGATTCAGCTGAGGAGACCCTTAATGTGATACACAGTCAGTTTGCATAGGATGAGCAAAGAAATTAGCACTTAACTGGAAGTGTGTGTAGGATTTAATTGTGGATTTAGAGCCCTTAAAATTTGAGCATAATTTCCTAATTATGACAGTTAATTACTTTCTTATGCAATCCAACTTACACTAAAAAATAGGTGTTCGAGTACCTAAACCAATTTATGAAGTCCTTTCTGTTTACTATAAGAGCTGTGAAAGGAGTAGATCCAATGCATATCCATTACTGAACCCGTTCAATTATCCATAGCTACAAAACTGTACATTCCGTGATGATAAAAGGCAATCCCAAATGCATAATTTATTTGGGCATCCAAAACCGCTTCTATACAAAAATATTCTTTGGTATGAGCAAATCTTTTTTTTCTTTCTTAAATTTTATTTTTTGTTTTCCCTCTGCAGAAGACTTCAAAAGGTTTCCACAGAGTAGAGTCATACCCAAGTTTTAATCCATCAGCTGATGTTGTTGCTTTGGACAGAGCTATTACTGTAAAGGGTAAGAGGAGTAAATATTTAACTTACGACATTAGGACTCAGGAAATTTTGAGAATAGCACTGAATAAAATATCAGAGGCAAGAGGCAATGGCAAGCGGGAGAGGTGCCTCTACTTTTAAAAGCTTGGAAATATATTAAATTATGCTACTTGGTGAAGAATCTCAACTCTTTGATAGCCTGATGTTGTATTACGATTTCAGACCTTAGTGCTATATTAAAGTCCTTGACTATGTTGAAGGAAGGGTTGTAAAAATTTAAGTTCTAGGGAAGGAAAAAATATCGCAACATACCGTACCAATACTTTTTGGCTTGATTTCCATAAAATTCCTGCAAGAGGTAATGATTATGCTGATAATGTATTGTATGCTTCTCTTACATTTCTCTCTTTTAATGAAATTCACATTTGGCACTTTGTCTGTACTTCAAAAGGCTTTTCAGTTTGACTTACTGAGATTAAATGAGTATGCCATCTATTTTCTTTTTTAGTGTGGGTTTCTGTTTGGGGTTTTTTAGGTTTTTTTTTCACTATAGTGGAAGATCTACACTCAGAACACTTTAAGACTTTTTGTATGAAATTTCTGATCCTAGAGGGATCTCTTTATTTGGTTTCTTAGCTACATCACCGGTCTTATGAGTCTGTAGATGATTACAGCTTTTCCTTTGGTTAAACTTGAGTTTGTCAAGAAACATATGACAGAATATGACAAAATATGACAAAAAGCAGATAATAATAATAAAGATGTAAGTGGCTAAATGATGCGTACATTTTGAATATATTGGGATTTTGTTTGGTGATTCATAGGTGTGGATGAAGCCACCATCATTGACATCTTGACTAAAAGAACAAATGCTCAGCGTCAGCAGATCAAAGCTGCCTATCAGCAGGCTAAAGGAAAGGTAAAGTATATTCAAGCCAAGCTTAATTTTCACCCAGAATATCAATGTTTCTCCTGGCTCAAATGGTATATATGAGTGAAGATAGAAGACTGAATAGAACAGGAGAGTTGTAGGACCATAACACTGTTTCCCAAGGATACAAACACTGGTATAGGGAAGAGCTTCCGATGTTCTCCTACCTCTGAGTAGTAAAATTGCTAGTCCCTGGAACTGAGAAGCTTAGAAGTTACTGCATGTTTCTGGAAAGTGTTTAAACTGCTCTCCCTCTTCCCAATTAAAGATTTTCTCCAGTTGAACCTGTAGCTCTAAATTGAAATTACAGTTTCACAGTTGGCATACCAGACATACTGAGCATTTGCTTCTTGGACAGGGATTCCTTTGAGGGTAGCTTTTAAAGGCCAGCTTAGAAAGCAAGTCTAATATCTGACTTTAGCCTAACTTTCCTGTTTATGTTCAGGAAACCTCACCTGTGATTTTTACAGCCCTCTCCTCCCTCAGAGGAAGCTCCAGCTTTGCAATTATATTTTTAAAATAATTATATTAAAACATAATGTCGAAGATCCAAGGACATGATAGTGCTGTTAGTTTATCAGATACCTTAGTTCCTGGCACACCGTTTGTTTTTTAGAACAAATCTAACTATGGACATAGTGCTTGTTTCTGAAATAATCTCATTGGTTTAGCTATCCCGATGAAGCAGGTTGACATTCTCAGTCTTACAGCTACAACCTGGACACAAACAGAATAAAAGTACCGAACACTTTTAGACAGGCAGCAGAATAAATCAGATTTTTAATTTTTTTTTTTCACCCCACTTAAATTTAGGTCAAATTTAGGTCCATATAGCTCATATCTTCAGGACTTGTGGTCTTGTTTAGGGTAGTATTACATATGTTCACTTCAAACTCTGTATCCTCCATGCAATAAATGATGAATTCAAATGTTATACAAATAAGAAACTCAGTCATAATTGTAAGAGCAATATGGCATTATCTTCTCTTGAAGAACAAGCAGCCTGTTTTGAGTCTTCTTCTGATGCAGTAAATGGTTCAATATAGCTGAACTGCAATGTGTGAAAGCACTCCCGAATACTTACTGAAAAAACCTGCCTGAGACTTTAATTAACATAAGGGTGACAAATTTGAAAGTTGAAGTGGGGCTTCATAATTCTTTCTATTATAGATAAAGGAACGATGTAGACTAAGGCTGATCAGAGGTCAGACTAATTTTTGGACGGCAGCTGAACAGCAGCTACACTTTTACCGTTCATTAACTTAGTGTGTTTCTTATTCTTCCGGAAACAGAGTCTAGAAGAGGCTCTGAAAAAAGCTCTGAAAAGCCACCTAGAAGATGTTGTTGTGGCTTTGCTCAAAACCCCAGCTCAATTTGATGCTGAAGAATTAAGAGCCTCTATGAAGGTAAGGCAAAATCTTCAGAGAAAAACTTTCCTAGAAAGCATCTGTACTTATCAAGGCCTGTAAATGACACTGGACATAGATTTCAAGGCTTGTGTATTGTCTTCATTTTAACTTCATTTTGTAAAATAAATCTATGTTAGTAATTCAGTTTGTGAGAACAAGATCCAGTAATCTCTGCTGAATTTCGGAGTTGCAGGAGATTCTTTTGTGAGAATGGACTCTTTCTGCCTTCTGAAAACTGGTTGCTGATAAGAGCCATAGCTCTTACTACATACATATTGACCTAAGAGAAAGAAAAAAGGGGAGGAGGTATTTTTCTCCATAGATTTTACATTCTTATCTTTTATGTACACTGTTTGATGCCTTTAGCACTTCTTTTGGCCACCAGTGTATTAAATGTGATAAAAATTTTATTCCAAAAGAGCTGAAATTATGATATATGGAAGCAGAATGTTTTTAATTTCTATTTCTCATTCTATGTGGTACCTTCAAAGCCAAGCCAATGATTTTCATCTTATTTTTGTTATGAATTTTAAGTTTACTCTATCGAATAATATCTCTAAAACTTCAATCATTTTTATCAGGGTCTTGGAACTGATGAAGATACCTTAATTGAGATTCTGGCCTCAAGAACCAACCAAGAGATTAGAGAAGCCAGCAGATACTACAAAGAAGGTAATTTAGAGCAAGAAAGAAGTATTAATGGTATAACCCTATAGCAGACACATTAGAGTCATAGCCTCACTTCTTAGGATGAGGAGCTGAGAACAATATCAGAGTCTAATGAAGGCTAATGAGGCTGAGAACAATATTGGAGGCTTCACAAAAATTTGACAGAGTTGCTGGGGAGAGAGGTCGTGGTGACTTTTGCTGGCCGACGTAGATCCCGATAGTGAGGGAAAAGGTACATCACCACTGCTGGAATTGTGGGTGTCTTACGGAATGAGTCACACATTTAGAAGCTTTCTTGGATGCATGCAAAACCAAGCTGCTTTTCCTACCCTCTGACTAAACCTCGACTGACATTTTAAGATAAAAAGTATAAGCTTGGAAAAAAAAATCTTACTGAGTTAGCAACACAGACATGTTAGCAGGAGCAACCAGTGAACTACAGGGGGAAAATATTTGAAGAAATTGCCAAAATGTGATGTGATGTCTCTCTTATATGTCGAGTTTACTGTGTTGTCTAATTAAATCCTGTTTTCTGAGATGATGAGGTGACTTTTACCAAGACAGCTTGATTTTCTGGGAGAGTTTTGTGTTTGAGTTCAGTGCTGATAAGAACAGCCAGAAGTAAGAATGAAAAAGAAAAAGGCTCAGAAAAAGGTTTTTGTGTTTTACAAGCAGAAACCTGAGACAATGCTACCCACAAGACCTTATAGAAGGATATTTTTTCAGCACATTTTAGGTTTAACCTCCAGTTTTGCAGCACATCTCAGGATTTAGAGGATATGTTAGAAATAAACTCTTTTACTTGAAACCAAATGAGGAAAGTAAGAAAACCACATTCTAGTGGGCATATTTAAGTGGGAAATTAAGAAAAGACTGAAAAAGATTATAGAATTATTTGAAGGGCTCTTTAAACTTTATGTAGTCAACTTAACTGATAACTTCAAAATAAACTATGATTTGATTTTAGTGCTGAAGAGAGATCTGACACAAGACATCATCTCTGACACCTCTGGAGACTTTCAAAAGGCTTTGGTCACTCTAGCCAAGGTATGCTATGCTTGACCATTTTGAGTGACAGTATCTATAATCAAAAATCAAGGTTGTCAAGACTATTATAGAGAGACATGCAATAAATAAAGATTTAGGTAATATTTATTTCTTCTCATTGCTTTTTTTACTTACACATCCTAGACCATTAGAAACTGTTCTTAAACAAACTATAATGAGATTTTTATCTCAAACGCCTTTTAAAAAAATTTATTGTAGAACATATTTTCTTTTTATCAGTTATGTTTTTAAGACTTTTTTTGTGCTGTCTTTAAGATCTAGAAAAAGTAACAGGCATAACGTCAGGTCAATGGACTAGAAATAGAAAAAGAAGAAATGCTTAAAATTAGAGAAATAAACTTTTTTTTCCTGTTAAGGTAGGTTTCTAGTAGTTAGATAATGGGACATGGGCAGGGAGTTAACAAATGGACAAAGTGTTTTGTAAATTTACGCTCAAAAGTAGATGAGTTCAAACACTGGACCTTCCCAATAAAAAAACTCTTCTAAAATGAATAAATATTTGATTTCGGGGTATATGTATATGAACCTTGTACTTGCACACAAGATGATTTTTTGATACATCCATGTGCATTGTTTGGATTTTCAGTTTTAACTTTCTAATCATCTTGAAAGGAGTCAGTTGAATAATCATCACGGAGCAGGTCACAGGTTTGAAGCCCATAGTTTCATGTCAAGAAACAAATAGTTTCTGTGGACTTTTAGGTAGAACTTAAGAAATAAGTTGCTGATGGCTGTAGAAGTATGTTCTCCGATTACAAATACAAAAGTTGCATTCACAGGATGACTGACATAACTGCACCTATGTCTGGTTATATATTGGTTTACTTATTAGAGTGGTGCTGCAGAACTCTAGAACGTTGAGCTTTAGTGAACTGAATGATTGTGAGTACCAGTGAAATTTAATTTATTTCTTTATGTAGGCTGATCGATGTGAAAATCCTCATGTGAATGATGAACTTGCTGACAATGATGCCAGGGTAAGATCATATTTGGCACTTTGCAGAACTTCTTCTTCTGACTTACTTGAGATTCCACTGGCTGTCTGAATCCTGTACATTGCAGACCTGACAGAGATTTCAATGTCACACAGCAATCATTTCTGAGGAGACAGCATTTTACAAAGTTCATGTAAATTTGTTCCATGAAGGAAATTAGATCTTCACCCTAATATCTAGCTTCACAAATGTTTCTGCAAGGCCACGTCTAGTTCATGTGAAGCATGCAGACCATACTAAAATAAACATCTGATGTTTTTCTTATTGCTTTCAGCATTAGTGGGACTATTTTTGCTAAAATCTTGATAAAAAATAGCAGTCTTTGCTCGGTTTTCATCTAGAAAATGTTATATCATGGTTACAATTTAAGTTTAGATAACTTCAAATTGATTTTTAAAAAAAATACAGCCAAGAAAAGGCCATTGAAAAATACTGCTATAATTCCTGCTAGCTAAGGAGTTTAGTTCTGTCATCAGCCCTAGATATGAAAGTAAATTAACACTTTCTCTAAGCTCAAAAGTTCAGTACTGTTTATCTTGATGCAGGATGTTAAATCTTCATGCTGTGTGGAGGTCTTTAATTATTACTCCTAGAGATGTTTGAGGAAATGAGGAAAATGGAGGAGACTGATTAGGTTTTTACTTTCCTGGAAGTAAAAGTCACTCCTGGAAAGATTAGGAAGTACTTGGTACATAGGCTTCTCCTGCATATTGCACCAGTTAGTTGCAGAAATAGTTTAGTCAGTCTTACGAAATCCTACCAGTCTTGAACTTTCATAACTATTTTCAGTCTTAAGAAATCCTAGCAGACCTTATCTTCCATCCAGACTGCTATCATGAGAAATGAAAAATAACTTCATTCCGGAATGTAGTATACCCAGGAAAGCTAGAGGATGATCGTAAAATGCCTGTAAATATGCTTTTCTGCCTGTGTTCTACTAGTGTTCACTAGGTGCTATTACAACATAAGTGAAGTGGGAAGTATTATTTGACAGAGCTGGAGTTAGTCTGAGGTAGGGTAGAGTTTTGATCTGGATTGTGTCAAGGGATAGTGTTCATTACTAACAAGCAATGGCCCTCAAAAGTACAGTGTTCCTGTTTGAGGTTTACTATTCTGATACTGACTTTGCTGCCCTCTTTTCTTTATGACAGGCCTTGTATGAAGCAGGAGAGAAAAGGAAAGGAACAGACACTGGTGTGTTTGTTACTATTCTGACTACAAGAAGCTACCCGCATCTTCGAAGGGGTATGTTGAACAAAGCTTCATGCTTCTCTGGGATGATTTTTGAACACGGCCTGCTCATGAATTCAGAGAGGATACAGACTACCAAGACATGACTCTAATTGGAAGCATGTCTGCTGACTAATGGTGCGGTTGGCAGCCTGGCTGTTCTTTCCGTAGTAGAGATGAGCAATATAATTTAGGCTGTTAACAAAACTGAAATCTCAGCTGGATTGTGGTCACAATGCCAAGCAATCAGTGTGTCAGAGGTTCTGAGATCTCCCCAAAATGGTCTTGCTTCTTAGCCAGGTTGCCCTAGATAGAGGGCTGTCACACAACGTCACAGGCTCTGGTGTAGTCACTCGGCCACCTCTACCCCTACCAATGGGAAATGAACCCTTCCGTCCTAACAAAGTCCCATTCCCTATGCTGACTCCACCAGTCCATGCAGTAACACTGCTCTTTACACTGTGCTGTCTGAAGAGAGTGAGAAAGATGACCCAAAACCAGGCCTGTGCTGCAGCAGTGAGGGCGGAATAGGGCAGAGACAGTGCAGGGAGAATACTGTTTTCTTCCCTTATTTAGTCTTTCAGAAGTACACCAAATACAGCAAGCATGACATGAACAAGGTACTGGATTTGGAGCTGAAAGGTGATATTGAGAATTGCCTCACTGCCCTTGGTAAGTTGTTCTGCAGATTGAAACCTACTGTATGTCCTGACTAAACTTAAACTTTTACTTCTGCCATAATTGCTCTGATCAGAAATTGTTCTGTATTTACCCAGCTTCATTGAGAAGCTTGCTAAATAATACCTTGGAAAGTCTAATCTAATCATAGTGATTTAATCAACACCTAAAATCAGTTGAAGTTGATGAATGAGTAGAAATACCTCTCCTGATATGTGGAAAGGTCTTTTAAGAAGAACAGATGAGTTGCCAACATAGGAAGACCTTTACAAGAAATCAACATGCCAAAAAGAGCTGTCAGAACAGGCACAGTTTGTATCTGTGTCCAAATTCAATAGTTTTAAACCTGTCTTCAACCAAACCACTCTTCTCCAAGCCTCATGTTGCAAGGATACTTATAACATATGATTATTAAAAACACAAAAAATTTCCTTCTGTGATTTTGTTCAAGAAAATATTCGTATAAAGTTAGCAACTGTTGTTCATGAACAATAAGGTAAGGAAGGGACTCCTTCTTACCACTGGATCAGGGATGTAAGTGGGAGACAGACACCCATCTTGTTCTTAGCTTTTATATCACAGTCAAGCATATTTTGGATTAAAGAATAATTTCCATCAGGTCCCTCTTAATATCAAAAGTGAACTATAACTTAGTTTACAAAATATCAAATTATAACCTCCAGCTCTGCTACAGAAGGCATTAATGCTTTCACATTTTTCTTCTTGGGAACTGCAACACCTTCCTTAATTTTGTGGCAGTAAACTAGGGAGAGCAGTGTTGTTTTTGTAGTAGCTATTCTCCCCTGACTGTATTGCTTTCTGAATAAACAAGGGGAAAGGAACTTCTCATCCTCATATATTTTGAGGAAAGGTAACAAAGAAGCACATGAATAGGATATGCAGGTAGGGAAAACGAGACTGTTTTAAGAGCGTTTTATTGGTAGACATTGTTACATGTATAGCAGAAGTGACCTTGTCTTACTGCTTCATTACAGTCAAGTGTGCCACAAGCAAGCCAGCTTTCTTTGCAGAAAAACTCCATCTGGCCATGAAGGTAATCTAAATAGAGATCTCTTTGTAAACATGAGGTGCTTTGTAAGCTGAAAAATAAAAAGATAGCTACAGGCCTCTAGGCCCCTTGTGTGATAGAAAACGACTGCAGAAGGAAATTCAGAATATTTCTCTCACTCCTTCTATCCCTTCCTTTGAAACCTGAGACGTTCTGTTGGAGGAGTTGTCTGTTTGCTATAGTGTGTTAAGGGCATCTGTCCATCCACACATATCTTTTACTGTTACAGTGACTGGAACATTTCTTACTTGTGAAACAACAGTTATAGGAAAAAGGAGAGCAATTGTAGATCTTGACAAGAACCTCGTGGAAGCCTAATCTTTAATGAGATATCCATGATCCTTTTGGCAGATTTGGAACCCAAGTTAGTGAGGCAGCTGGAGATCATGAAACAGTCTAGTATGTAGGTATTGTCGTAACTCCTGTGACTTGGTTAGGTGTAGTATGTGCAAAATTGAGTAAAACATTATGAAAATGCAGATCACTGCACTATTAAAAAGTAATGCAAAAAGGTAGTAAAGTCTAGGCTGTCCCTAATGTCTACCCAGCACAGTGAAGGAGATGTCTGTTTTTAGGAAACAGCTAAAAGAAATGTTTAAAAATGTTTAAAAAAAACCCCAAGGGTGGAGGTAGCCTATCAGAAGTGATTTGTGCTTGTAGGGAACGTAAGGCAGATATGAGAACTCCCTGTTGTGAGAGATACTAACAGAAAAGGAAAGGGGTATGTTTATCTGTAAAGAAGTCTGGTGGATTAACATACAGAACTTGATTAAAGATATTTCAGTGATGAAAGCAGCATAATTCTTTTCCCTTTTTTTCCTCCCCATTTTTCCTTTGTTTCTTTTAATAGGGTTCTGGGACCCGGCACAAAGATCTCATCAGAATAATGGTTTCACGCCATGAAGTGGATATGAATGAGATCAAAGGCTATTACAAGAGTCTGTATGGCACCTCTCTCCGCCAAGCCATTATGGTAGGTGTTCTCTTATGTGGCATACACAACACAAAACAACCAGATGATTTCTGGGGTCCAGTAAAGATCTGTTAATTTTCTGCTCCTCCCTCACCAGTTCATGCTGAGTAGCTCATTGTAGATAAGTAACTCGTGTTTCCAATGGCCCACAGGCTGGGAGAGCTAATTCCTTTTCTACGTCAAAGTTTTTGTCAAAAGAGCTATAGTAATTTGTTAGTAGGGTCAGGGGTCTGGGTATGTCTCAGGGTATGACAGGTATGTCTCAGGGTATCATCTTACAGTAAAATCCAAGAGCTGAATGGAGAGTACAATATCCCCAAATTCCTGTACTTAAGCAGTACCTTGGCAGGAGAGTGGAGATGATTGCCATGACAGCTCTAAGGGAGGTTTTTGAAAGAACTGGATATCGGCTTTTAAAATTTGGGGTACTCCAGCAAATGAATTTTTAATTTTATGAACATTTATTTGGCCTGTTTTCCCTATGACCTAAGTAAATGAATTAAACTAACAAAAGTATTTTGTTAGAAGGGACTGACCACCCAGTGTATTTTCCAGAAAATTCAAGCCATGAGGGGCTTAAAGAAAGCTAAACTGACAAAGCATCTTTGTGGAGTAGACATTACTGGAAAAACAGATGTCTTGATTGGAGTAGAAATATACTCCCAACATGTATGAAAATATCTTTCGGATTTTTATTGGTGTCTTCTACTTTTCAGTTAGGTGCCAAAGGTCACTTTTAATCTCCCCTTAAGTGTGTGTGTGATCTCTAATTTGGAATGTAATTACACCACCTCATCATGTTCCAAAGCGGTGATTGCATCCAAATGTCTTGAGGCATAGCTTGGCTACCCTAAACAAGTCATATATCCCTGAAAACTAGATTCAAATTAGAGAATACAAGAAACGCTCTGTGATAATTACACTGCATACTTAATGCATATTACCCATTTTTACCAAGCTGAATAAGCAATCCTGTGGTGAGTAGAGTATCACTGTACTGTTAGCCTTTGTTTGAGGTGCTCTTAGACACAATGTGTACACAGAAAGTGTTTTAATATTAATGAGCATTGGACACCACTGATCAAGAAAGAAGTTTTCACTTTATTTAGAGTAAAACCTTAAGCTCCTGGGTAGATAAAAATCTTCTGTGCTTCTATTCTTCCCTAATGCCACCAGACCTCCCAGCATTTTTACTAGGCTTGTCTTCCTATGCTCCACTCTTATTTCTAGGTCATGCAAATAACTTCAGTGAGAGTGCTCGGTTCCAACTCAGTCTGTGGCTAACTGGTGTCTTATCAAGTGATTAATTTATATAGATAGAGCACTATATATATATTTGATCCATGTATATTGAATGTTAGTTTAAATTTATTTTACTTGAGACCATTATTCTAACAATTGTGGGGTTTTCATGCTTAAATTTACAGGATGAACTCAAAGGGGATTATGAAACCATCCTGGTGGCTTTATGTGGAAGTGATAACTAAGTTTCATGTTCCTGAAATGCACTCAAGCCCAGTTGCTGAAAGTCATTATATTTGCATGTCTATATTAAACACAGGCTTTACACACGGAGGTTTCTGTGGAATGGTGCTTAGTGCGTATGTATTATGTTTAAAACCTGTAACCCAGAATGTATTTTTTTCAGTATCCTTGCTCTGAATGGCATCAATATTTCTGGTTGCCATTATTTATCCAAAGTTAAAGAACACTCCCAAGTTTCTATCGCGTGATTAATTATGAAAATGGTAACGTTTTCATCTATGCTAAGCAAATAAACTTTTAAAAATAAAATTCAGCCATGTGTAGCTTTGTATATCCTTTGCTGCTATTCCACATTTAATTTCAAGTTGTGTGAGTACAGTGTGTGAGGGAAAAATCAGTAAATAACTTAATAAAAAAAAGAATGTAGTAATATCATGTATAGCTCTGATCTGCATAAGACTTCTTTTTAGCAGAGTGCAAGAGGGTCTCAGCAGGAACATGTCCTTTGTGAGAGCCCAGCCTAATATTTGGCTTCAAAATGAGAATGAGGGAGCACTTAGAATTTTCATTTAGAGTAAAGGAGAAGATGGTGTAAAGTTAAACATGTTATTAATATAAAAATAGTTGTTACCTGATTACAGAGGTTTTGCAGGACCATGCAAAAGAGGAAATGTTTACTGTGCATTGCTGCATTCTGAGCAGTTCTCCTAATTTTAAGGCATTTCACTATTTTTTAAAGTATTGTACGTATGCATCTTTGCTAGAGGCAAGAGTAGTTCCATACTGATTGTATTCTATTTTTGTCTACTTCTAAAATACAAATGCTGATTGTTTTGAAGAGGAAGGATTGGTTTGTGTAGTGCTGTATGGAGGAGAAGTCACAGTTTTACTGCAAGCCAGTTCAATCCCCCTAGGCATTCACTTCTGTCTGAGAGGCATGGGTTTCTGTACAGTTAGGGAACTACTTCCTTAAAAATTAAAAGAAAAACCAGAAGTTCTTTTAAAAAGTTCCATTCATATGGCTCTTTCATATGGCTATTTCACAATTGTCTTAAATGTTATGATATATTTATTGCCATGGAAAGTTGCAGCATGTTATTATAGTCTGGAAACTTTCATACTGCAAGAAATAGGACTGAGGTTAATGCTTGTGAAACAGAGTGACTGCACCATCTATTTCACTGCCAGAAGGCCCCATGATGGTCTGAGTAGAAGTGAAAGATGTTCCTAAACAACAAACAAACCAAAAATTGCTTCAAGAACTTCTCGATGCTTATTCAAGACTGTCCAGAGGAAGGCTTGCTGGAGCACAGTGCTGGAATTTTCACCACTATTTTAGTGAAACACAATTTATGAATTTTATAATCTCTCTTCTGAGATGGGGCAGGTATTTCATACCCAACAACAATAAAGAAGCCTTTAATCAGGTGTGAACATGTCATATTTCAAAGACAGTAAGATATGATTTTATTGGAAAGTTATATATTAGAATTTGAATTGCTTTTAAACTTGCGAGGAATGATGACCCACTCGATGGGGAATGGTCATCCAGCCGTTTAAAGCTGATGGAGGGGAGGTGAGTGGTGAAACCAAGAGGAAAGGAAATGTCAGTAAATATGTTAGGGTAAAGGCCATAGTGAAATTCATGAGAAGGGCTTCTTTGCTTTGCTGTAAGTTGGTGGGAGAGGAGGAGACAAAAGGGTCACAAGAAAGGCAGCAAGGAGATTGAAATATGATTTTTTTCTTCATTGTACACTTGTAGTCTATCAGCAGAAAACTAGTGTGAGGACACAGCTTCAACACAAACACGTAAATGAAAGAATCACCCTGCTTCTTCACCAGGAAAAGCTTTTGTAAGGGCTGGTAATTTTGAAATAATTTAGAAAAATGTTGGAAAAGCATTCCTTCAAATAGCACTAATTCCTTCACGACTGCTCAGTAAAATACATTGGAAATGCTACATTTGTCACATTTAACTTATTATTACTTTATGATCAGCTACCTGCTGCACACATTGGACAGATTCTTCAGGTTCTCTTTCGCTGTGAGTGCTTTTATGACCCTTTTGGCTTTGCTGTCACAAAACAAATACAAGTTTCCAAATGGCGTTTCCGGGAAAAAAAAAGAAAAATGAGCTCTGGTGCCACCTTGTGCATGACGAGAACAAAGACAAGGAATAGTTTTCCCACAGAAATTCAGTCTCAAACAGCCGAAGGTCGTATACTGACACTGTTTCCGGGCTGTCAGAATAAAGGGACATAAAGTAGTTCAGCATATTATGGAAAACGGGGATTTTTCTCTTTTCCCCCTGTCCCTTTTTCACACTGCTTTCAAAAATAACAAGCAGAGAACATGCACTAGCGGATGTATTCTCAAGAGGAGAGGCAAAGAGAAGTTTCTCAAAGCACTGAGACAGACAGTTGTAGAATATGAAAAAAACCCTCCAAACCCAACACATCACCAAACCTCTCTAAAATCATAGCAAACGAGTTTGTGCGCTTACAACAAACCCTGTACTTGAAAGACCCATCCATCACGCAGTATGTCTTTCTTATTCAGTAGATCTGGGCAAAAAAGGGTGAACTTCTGATAGACACCACTATAGAAGGCGCTATGGCAAAGGGATTCAGCTAAACAGCCCTGTGTGTTTACCTAGCATAAAGATAAAATGACATAAATTTATTTTGGGAAATTTAGCTGGTTTTCCATCTCCGTTCCAGAGGTGGTCTGGGCTTTAGTTTTTAATGTCTTGTTTTGCAATCTATTCAAGTGCCTCCTTCATTCAGTGGGACCAAATATAGAAAAGCTAAACACACTGCTCCTAAGGAGTTCAGATTTTCAAAAGTGGTGGCAAGCTGTCATAGCTAGAGAAGGTGCCCATCACCGTATTTATTATTGTTTTCTGTGCTATACTTCACGAATCAGTGAATCATAATATTTCTAGCGTTGTCTGAATAAAGAAGGGAAGAAATTAGGTCTTGTATGTTCTTTGATTATGCTATGCAGAGCTTTACATTAAATTGTTCATTGTGATACTAATAGAGGTTTTCTGAGCAGTTGCAGTTAATAAGTATTTTATAACATGCATTTGTGACTGGCAATAATAACTTACCTTGGCAATTAAACTTATTCTGCCTATTTCAAATTCTGCTTATCCTTCCTTCTTATCTTAAAGCATTAAATGGTTGTAGGTCATTATAAAAAATTGCCACTTGATTTTCCCAAATACTTGATGAATGTAATTTAATGTATGAAGAAAAAAATTTTAATTTCTTACTGCTCAGTTTTATCCATTTTAAAATTCAACACTTTCTTTTTCTTCTTCCACAACCACCTCTTGCCATATTCTGACCTGTGCTAGAACTTTGCTGCTAAACTACTGACAAATTTCTTAGAAGCTTCTTGGGAAGTTATGTCAGGCTTCAAGAAGTCCAGTTGAACTGTAAAGATCTTCTGCTGTTTCTGCCATTTTACAGCAAAGCTCTTCACTCTTTGTGGAGTCATGTATGTTTAATTATGAGGATGACTAGGGGATTTTTAGTATATTTTTCTTTGTATTTAACATTTCAGGTGGTTAGAGTTTATTGGCAAATGAATGCTTTCGATTTCTGAATTGGTAATATTACTTCCAAACACTTGCTTATTTCAAATAATTACTGGATATTAATAAATACTATACATTGCTTATTATTCCTGCTGGAATAATAAAAAAGAGTGGAGGTTTGTGTGTGGATTTTTGTTTGCATAATCTGAAGTTATTGTTATATGAAATTGTTTGAAATATATAAATTTTACCTCTAATTGATTGAGGCAAATGCTTCTGGGCTATCTGAAAAACAGGATACTCGATATTACGGAAACATGAAGATTTTGTTAATCCATGGTTCATCTACCAGGTCTAGAAACAATATGATAGTTAAGTGTTTTTATCAAAATCTGATATGATGATGTGGCAAGTTACCTGAGTTTGTTTAATTCCACTCCACGAAGTTTAAATCTTAGGATTTGGAATTTATAATTTTGTTTTATCTATATGCATATTTAGCCTATTATTAAGGAAAATACATGAATATAGGATATTAAACTCTTACAAATATACAACTCAAAACTTACAAAGCTAAAGAACTCCCAGCCTCCATAGATTTATTAGCACAAAATGAACTAAGGGGAAAAAAAGTACTTTCAGTGAAGAATCAGTGCTGCTACAAAGCCCTACACTGGAGGATTTTACTTTTCTCTTTAATGCAGAATACAAAATGCTTTCCTAAAACATGGTTTGGCTGTAGGTAAATTGTCCATACTGCCTAAAACCACTAGATGTAGCTGTTGATGCTTGCAGCAGGAAGAATGCACCCACCCAGACACACACCCACACCTGCCTGCCCCGCTCTTCCTCCACTTCCCCAACCGGGTATTTGTTGGTTCATGTAAGTGATGTTTTGGATTTTCTTTTCTTTTTTTTTAGCAGATCTTCAGATGGTGGCTTTCTTTAAAATATTCCATAGGTCTTTTCACAGTCTCTGAATTTATCAGTCCCTCTTCCATTAGACACGGTATGAAAAGGTACAGTGTAAAATTTAAACATGACATGACTGTTCATGAATTAATTATAAAGTAATGATCATCGAAAATAAGTTAACATATATGCTTCCAGCAACTGGCCTGACATTGTGACTAGAGTGGTAGAGTGCAAGTTTCTCCTGCAGAATTAATGCATTTTACATAGATGGGACACAGCAGTAATCCGATGAGCTGCAATTGCCATGATACCAGATGGATGCCTGAAAACAGGAGCCCTGTACTAATCTGTCTAGATTATTGAATTCAGTGGCCACTTGGCAATATATCAGGGAATGCTTGTAGAACTGAATCAAAATAGATTATGAGGTTTTATTTTCAGTTACATCTACAAATGTTCTGTATCCTATTTTACCATTTTCATGGGAAATGCATCTAAAAAGTTACCCATTGCTTTTATTTATATTGCTTTTTAAAGTTGTTTTGTTTTTCAGCTACTTGTGCCACAGTAATATTTAAAATTGACAGTGCCTCTCTGTAAAATTTTGCTAGAATAGTTTAACTAGGAAAATTAGGAAATAAAAAAATATGAAATAAAATATGAAATAAAAAACCCAACGAATTTCCTTATCAATAAAAATAATGCACACATGTAAGCATATAGAAAACTTTTTGTATCATTTTCTTCTGCAATGGTTAAGACAAGTATGTTTGCAGGAACATGAATTTTCATTTAGATGTTTTTCTAGAGTGTAATTGTAAAATGTACTTTTAGGAAGAAAGAGAGAGAAAAGATGGATATGGCAGTGGAGAGAGTCATGCATTTTGCTGGTTGCCATGCCTCACACATGCCCCGTGAATGAAGTACTGAAGCTAGGGGTCTGATGTCGTTATTCATTTCTAGCTGATAAATGCAAACAAATATTTGGTATAATAAATTGTCAGTTTTAGAAGAATGTTAATGGCTGACTGCTGACAAGCACCCATACCTGTACATTTATGAATGCTGAAGAACTGGGAGAGATGCACGAATTTTTGGGTTTAGTTTACTGTTAGTGAAAGTGTTTTATTGGTTATTAACATGAGTTGTGTTGTATATACAAACGAGTGGTACAAGACTGGCATCTACACTCCTACCTGAATGAAAGTGAATATCCTGCAGATGAGAATGACCTATCATATCAAGTGTCATGCACTCCCATGTGCACTTGTCCTTTGAGCCCACCTCCTGTTCTCGGTTGTGCTTCCGTGACTGTGCAGATTTTAGGGTGATTGCTGTGGTATAAACACATCAACATTTCTATATCTGTATGTGCTCCTTTGACTCCATGGTTCACAGCTGATTTGTACAGAAGCCCTGATAGCTTGTCCAGACATCGCATGGCAAATGGCTGTACCAGGCAGCAATGCAAGTGGATCATCAGTGAAAGAAACTGTCTAATGGTCACAGTGAGAGGATTATAGGTATTTAAGGAAATCCAGAAGCAAAGCTACAGGAGTTTTGCCGTGAGAAATTCTAGAACTCAAAGTAAAATTAATCCCTAAAAAATAAAGTTAATAATGAAATACACCGGTTTCTTCAGCATCATTTGCTGCTCAGCCAAGGCAAATTCACTGCAGTCTCCAAGCCAGGAGAAAAACAGCTGAAGTTTTACCCTTTCTAGTAACCTAGTCCCTGCTGCTGCTGACCTCAGCACGGTTTTGCCCTCTCTGTGCCAGTCTCACAAAAGAGGTTGTTTCCCCTCTCCTCTTCTTCCTCCTATTTCCTCCCCTCCTCTCATGTCTGGGATAGCTGCTGCCATTGAGGGGATCTAGGTTAGGAGCTGCATCACAAAACATGTACAGAGGCCAAAGAAAGTGCACAGAAACTACCACAGAAATGTCTATCAAGCAAAATATGTGAATTAGGGTATAAAAAGTAATTTTTAAACTTCTGTTTCCCCCGTTGCACTCAATCTGTGCTTCATAACAGGGATCTGCTTTCCTTGAGTCATGAGCTCTGTGCTGCTCCTCACAAAGGTACAAAAAACCAATTTTAATTTGCATGTTTATGGTACAAAAGGTCATGAAAACAAGCTCTCTATATTTTTACCATTTTTGTATAGTTCATAGGATGATTTAAAGTCCCGGGTGCATAATTTTCATATTTTCTTTAGATACCTGGAAATGCAAACAAAACAAACCACTACAGTTTAAAAGTTCCAGCAGTGACTCCAGCAGTGTTCATTTTATACAGAAAAAAAAAAAAAGGAAAGAAACCCAAATGTTGAAACCAATGTCATCTGTTTTACAGTAACTTTGCAGTAACCTTACAGTAACCTTTATTTTAACCAACTCCATCCAAATGTTGGGGTGCAGAGGGGTGTTGTTTGGCTTTTTGGTGTTTTGTGGGATTTTTTTTGTTTGGTTGGCTTTTGTGTATTTTTTCCCCATTGAATCAAGAGGAATTCATTAAGGAATTACAAAGTTGATTCTGAAATTGAGTTGTTTACTGCCACACAAAGGTGTTTACTTTGAAATTGCAGATACAATGCATTACAAACACTCTTGATTTGTTTAAACTGTCTGCTCTCGCTTCGACTACTGACTAAAAATGCCTACAACATTTTTTAGGCTGCTATGATTACAATTAATTGGTTGATCCAGTTCAAAACAGATGTTGCAGGTAGTGGAATCCATTTACAGCTGTCACAGCTGAATGAAAGGGCAGCTATATCCATCATCAGAATTTCAATAGCCTTTTGAGGATGTTGTAGGGAGTACTAAAGTGGTTTGGTCTAAAAGTTACAAGTGCCTGACCCACTGTGATGAACCTGACCTTTGACAAAAAGCTTGTGAGATACAGGTCAGTATAAATGCTTTCAAGCTGGAGAACCAAACAGAAATGGGAATGGGCCAGGTTCAAAAAGCAGTCCGAAATTACAAACCTAGACTACAGTTACGGTCTCAAATAGCCTGTTGCCACATACATCCCTTTTGGTTAGACCTAATAATCTTCAAGTAGGTGAAAAGCCTTTTTAACCCTCGAAATTTTTACAGGCCTGTCTTGGATTGAGACAGTTTAAAGAGATGGGCAGTCTGAAATGAGTAACCGCCCTCTTGATTGCAACCAATCTCTTCCCACCAATGATGAATGAGATATGAGCAGATACAAGCGAAAAACTAACAGTTTAGTTACAAACGAAGTGGCAACAGCAAGCATAAAAAAGGTTACAGTAAATCAGTGTTGGATAGCAAACCGCTAAAAACTCATGATCTGCCACACGANCTGCGCTGCTCTGCGCCAGTGCCTCGACTGTGGACAGGCACCTGCGGAATCCTCCCCAGGGCAGCCCAAAACACCTACTGCGGCCTCTCCGAGACGGGGAAAAACCCCAAAAACTCAAAAAGAACCCGAAAAAGGAACAAAAAAATCTTTGCCTGAGCAAAGACCGAACAGCCCACGAAGCAAATAAAAAAGAACCAGAAGCTGCCCATGAGAGATAATTTTAAAAACACCTGTGCTAGCATCACCAGACACACATGCAAGGTACCTGGCTGTAGGGTCTTACAGACACAGCAACAATTTTTGGGCACAGATAGATATGGAATACATTATGGATCACCCCAGGAGAATGCCTCACAAGGCAAAAAAAGAAAAATCATACAAGCACAAGGCTGTTGGGTGTTCAGCATGGACTCATCTCCTGGTACACATGGACTTTATTATGTTTTAACCAAAATGAAAATGATCTTTTTCTTTGTATGTGATTTTTTGCAAGTATCATCATTCTTCAGCAGAACTAAAATTACCATATTCTGTTAAGTGAGTACTTTACAAGAATATGTTTTCACAGTACTGTTTATAGTAATCCTATGTTGAGATAGGCAGATCCAAGGAACAAGAAAAAGATCAGCATAGCTACACAGTATCAAGTTGTCTTAATATTACACCTAAACACGTACTCACACACAGTAGTTATCCATAGATGTTACATTACAGATTGCATCCCCAAAATGACTATCAATCATTTAACACAGAAATGTCCTTAGAGTTACCCAGCGGATGCCTTGCCAGCTCTTTGGCTCCCATTATTCTCCATAGTCTGTGCCTTAAAATATCTTGCAGTTTCAATAATGAAGCCATTTAGCACATTGTTTGCTGTGGGATGTAGAAAGCAGAGTTGCTTTCATTTTACTGGAAATACTCATGAAAGCATGAGAACACCCTCAAATCCAGAAAATATAGAAGAGTGACACCACACACACTGTAAGGCTGCTACAGACTGATGCTGAGGCCGATGACACAGGTAGTGCCGTACCTGAGAAGAGCCCAGAGTGGCTGTTGATATATCTTTTGCTTTCTTATTTCACTTACCTTTTCAAATAGGTTTCTAATTCCACTGACAGTTTTAGAGCACATCCTGAAGCAATTCTAAGCCATTTCTGAAGCAGGGACTGTGTTTTCACCTTTGTTCTGGACTCGTGGGAAATTTTCCTTAAATCCTCCTTGCACACCTACAGTGCCCAGCCTTTGCTCTGGAATTCCCACTCCTTCCAGGATGTCATCCTCTAGAAATTGCAGGAGAGTTAAAAGGCTAATTTGTGTTGCACACGCACATTCCAGAGACAACAGCTGTCTAATTATTTTAGTGGAGCTGTGTATTTTGGAGCTGAAGAAATACGACTACTCCTATAACTCATTCAGCAGGTGCTAATGAATAGGGACAATGGTTCAAATTAATTTTCATTTAATTTTGTCCCTCTAGCCAAGAATCTTAATTCTATGGCCTTTTAGAAACAGAAACAGCAAATGAACAAAAATGTGATAGCGAATATCATTGCTAATGAAATGTATCTCATGAAATTTGATTTTTCTTTTCAGAACAATGAATAAAAAATTACCTAATGGCAATAAAAACTGCTGGAAGGGGTCTCTGTAATTTTTCAATTTTCCTGCATTCTTGAAGGAAGGCTTAAGACAAATGGATGCTGATAAAGCCCATAGAAAATACATATCTAACATTCCTACTGGCATTGTGAGAAATGTATGTTGCTTTGTCTGGCTGTGTTCTGGATATGAAATACTCCCCCCTCTCCCTACACCCTAAAAAGATGTTCAAATTTTTTTCTGAGGTAATCTGTCTCTTTTTTCTAATTTTGCATTGAAATAAGAAAGTCAGTATAACTCTTTCTGATACATACTCAGAGATTGTGTACAACATAGTGGTAAAGAAGCACATGCTCCTGCAAGTTATATAATATTTAACAATTGACAATTGGTTGGAAAGAAAATGAAAAAAAAAAATACTGGTCTCAGACTTCTCTCATCATCTCAAATTATTATTCTTTCTTTCAAGCCACCTGCTTTTTCTAATCCAATGCAAAGTCATAATGGCACTTAATTTGCAATGAATAAGCACCAGAGAAGTCTCCATTCCAATGTAATGTCTGTAAAGATGAAACAGCCAACTCTGTTTTTAAAGCTGAAATTCACAGTTCTGTTCCCACTTCTGAGCTCACTGGCATCAACAGAATTGCATTTGTGTAACTCTGCTGCTACTAAAAAAGCACTAGACTCCACATTCTAGTCTGTTTTAGTTCATCTGGTTATTACTTTACTGAAGGGTGCTTAGGGGAACACTGGACTGTGCTGTCCTGAGTTGTGTCTGGAGTGCTGCTTTCACAGGGATGAAAGTGAGAGTGCTTGTAAGCAAACAAAATACCAGAGTGGGCAGAAGCTGCTGGTAGTAAAATACAACAGGCAGTCACAGGTAAGCCTGTCACAACTACGTTGTTTCCAGACAACAGCAACAGAAATATTTGCAAACCAGGGGAGCATTAGGTTGCAATGTGACAATGAGGAGCAGTGGGGGCTGGGGGGGAAGTTGCAGTTTCTTTCAGGTGGCTATGAAAGAAAGTCCCTGTTCGCATCTCTTTAGAGCCAAGGCTGTCCTTTCTTTTTCCAGCTTGCAATTACAGTGACATGAAATAAACAAAGACAGTGGTAGTCAGTCAGCACCCAGAGATCTATTGTAACACTCTGAACATCTTTTATCTGCGTTCTTGACGTAGGTAAAATGTTAGAATTCTGCATAAAGTGACATGACAAAAAAAAATCCCAGCCACAAAGAATTACTGTGTTATTCTTGTGTATTAAATTAGAGTTCTGGCTGCAGTAAGAGATGGTCTAATCAGCAAGGGAATAAAATGGTCTGAGGTCAGCCTCAGTGAATGACAGCTTGTCAGAAAAGACATTTCAGCATCTCCCTACCATTTCCTGTGGTTGATTGTAATAGCTGCTGATTGTAATGGTAGTTTGAGCCATTTTATATTATGGGAATTGTCAAAATCTGTATGATACAGTCTGTATGACTCTTAGGTTTACAAAAACAATCATTAGGAGTTGCAGTTAATGCAATCCATAGTCTTCCTAAATACTAGATGGAAGCCCTCTCTCAACATACTTTTCCCCTAATTTCTGCATTTCTCTGTCTTCTTCTGTGCTATTATAGTAATTATTTGATTTGCACTGTTTCATTCTGAGGACCATTGTGTGGGTTGCTGGTTTGTTCGTGGTAGGAGCCTGTCATAACCTAAGAGAACAGTCTCCTGCTGTTACGTAAATAACATTTAATGAAGCTTGTGCAAGAATGACACTTTTGACCTCCAGATGACACATCGTTACAAAAGGAGCATTTATAAATTGCTGCTATTTGTATGGTCCCTTCCAGGATGCTGCTTTTTCAGCTGAAATTTTACATTATTTTGTAGCTGGGACAAAATACTAAAGATCAATCTAAAAAAAGATTGTTCTTTGCCTTCCTCATATCCTGTTTCTATCACTGTTTTCTTCTGTTTCTTTCCCTGCTAGAACAGCATGTAAAACTATTCTTTACCTTCACTTGTCCCTAGCATATTGTATTTGGTTCTAATGGTATCAGCATTTTTCAGGTTTGTATTCCTGAGTATGATGGTGCAACCAGCCTGAAAGTTTACGATGCCATTGAACCACTATTTACTACAACAGATTTTTCACATACATTTTTTTACAGATACAGTTTAAAAATAATCTAGTTTTTGAAGAATGAAAGCTGCCGATCTGCCCCTGAATGCGCCTTTTTAGCCTATTGAATATCCACAGATGTGGCTTCCAAATGTGTTTTTGACTTTTGACCATCACTTTATTCAAACTATCAGTCTTTTAAAAATTAAGATATGTACCATGATGAAGAGAACTAAAGTGAAACTGAAGGTCCTTCAGCCATAAAAGGTTCATCTGTTGGATATGTCAGGGAAAAAAACGTAAATTAATGAAAAAATTTTAGCATCAAATATATATGACATCAGCCCTATATTTTAAGGGGTCTTGCTAGAACTCATAAAAAAATTTGCTGACTATTTCTGTTCTAATTGCCTCTGCTTTCATTTAAACAGTCTGCAAACCTGGAGAGTTGGTATGGCCACAACATGACTATAATCAATAAAAAATGTGCATCTGTTATAAAAAAAGCTGCCCGCAAAATTAGAAAATATTTTCAGTATAACTCTTCAAGACTGAGTCTAGCTTTGTTAGGGGTCTCTTCAAATAGAACTGGTTTTCATGTTTTCAAATTCTTTTATTAATTCCCCACAACTTCTATTTTCCTGTTCCCCTCCTGTGTCCATCCCTTTGTTTTTCTTCATGGTAAAAGTACATCTGGGGGAGAAACAGAAATGTAATCAAAACCTAATACTTCCAGTTTTATTTTTTAATATGTTTGACTTAGGATTTTCTGAAGTTAAAGTTGGTTAAAGGAAAATTATAATGCATCGTGCTTGTCTACTGCATTTTTAGTGGGAAGAAAAGGCAAAGAGGGTAGAAGTTACAAACAATGCAAAATTCATAATTAAAAAAGCTTAGTTTTCTAAAGAAACATTTTAGCACCTTATATGAAAATGAGGTTATTAAAGAAAATTTTTTGTGAACCCTTAGTATGTATATTTTTTGACAGAGATGTTTCCAGCTATTGTTGGTACTAAAGAGGAGACAGAAGCCTTATCACGCAATAACAGAAAAGAATTTTCATATTTGATCCTAAAGAGTAGCCATTAGTGTTTGCCTATTGGATTCTTTTCCATAACAAAATGTGTATATGCAGGATGCTTACTTAAAATATAATAGTAATAGTAATAACAGGAATGATAATAATAATTCCAGACTTGCATTAGCAGTAAAGTCAATTAACAAAACTAGTGGCTTAACACAGAATGTTAAGAGTAAGGGTATCTCAGCAGGTGGATATTTTTCTAGTTGACATTGAAAGTTTGAGACTATAACATTAAAAAAAAAAATGAGGGCTGTGAATGCAGAAAAGAGGTATTTATGATGGAGGGAGCTGACCATTGTCACACCTAGATATTTTAATTGTAAACTTCGGCTTGATCTTTTTAATTTTACAGCAATGAATTCCATCAGCCTCATTTACTCCCTTTCTTCCACAAGTTCTTCACAAGCCAGACTCCTCTGTGGAGATCCTGTGAGGTCTGTCTGTTTTTCTACATTTGTTCATCTTTAAATATTCACATTGTGATAAAGAGCCAGAGATCTTTCTAGCGATGTTCTTGGTCACCACTTATATTTATCTTTTTGCCATATATATTTCCAGTGTAATTTTAAGAATTCAGCTGCTTCCTGTTTAAATATTAAGAAGCAATTAACACCTTCCCTCCCAAAAAACCCACCCGCCAGAAGAAAAATACTAAAACCCAAATGAACCCCTTTTTCTCCTCCTCATCTTCTTGCTCTTCCCACTTTCAGGGAGGACTGATAACTACCTGCACTCTGCATGCTGTGGCTTACCTCGTACAACAGCAGCATGTAATCAAAGCTGACAGGTGAACCCCCAAGCAAAATTATTTTCTGTTCATGAATAGGAAAAATTGGAAAAACATAGGCAAAACCATGCAGCTAACACAGATCACAGATCCTAGAGAAACACTGTGTTATACTTTCTCACTATTAAAAAAGCACTTACTGTAAAAGACCCTCATAAAGGGAAGAACCCCAAATAATATTTTCCAAAGCTTTTTGCTTTCTGAAACTATCTAAAAGAAAGAGGAAGTTCTTTCATTTTTTTTCACTCTCTCTGTGCCTTTTTGTACCTTTTCCTATTTTTTTGCTACGTGACAGTATATATTTTGATCTGATTTGAAAGTAGTCAAGGGCAAGAACAGAAGGGAAAAGAACTTTTGATTTTAGATCTACACCAAAGCTCAGTGACTAGGCAGGAAGACAACTAAGGAGCCTAAGAGAAAATCAGAGAAAGAGAAAATTGGCCGCAACCTACATGTAAAGCCCCACACAGACTTCTAAAACATAAAGAAAATCTGAAATAGAATTTGATTCCACTGTGCTTCCTCCTGCTGCTCTCACTGTTGAACTCAGTGTTACTGAGAAAACCCAAATTGCAATGCTGTCCTTACTTCTCAATCAAAAAGAACAAGGAAAAAGCAATGGAAAAGGCAAAGGGGAAGGGGAAAAGGCAATGGAAAAGGGAAAGGTGAAGGGGGAGGGAAAGGGCAAGGGGATGGGGAAGAAAAAGTGTACGTGATTATAGGTCTTTGACTGCATAAGAGTTTCCCATCAGGAAACATTAGCTAATAATTTTCACTTTCTGTGTAGCAGACAGTGGACAAACATGGAAGAATCTCTTAAAGGCTTTGGTTCAGGTCACCTTACTCAACTAAATAAATTTTTAAGAAACATCGATGTAAATCTCCTAATGGCTTACAGTGGTTTAAGCCTGGCTACAGGAAGACCTCCTCTTAAAAGAGATGCTTTTTTCCCTCTGGTCCATGAAATGGACATCAAGGACTTGTGTATATTTTTACACAAATTGGATTAAAAAATTCTAGGTTTGTAATTTTGGGAAAAACTTTCCAATGTCTTGTATGCTAACCAAAGCAGAGAGTAGAATAATTATTTTTTTTTCACTCTGACGTATTCTTGAAATGTCTTTTGAACTTCATTGACACCTACAGAAAAACGGTGATTTTTTTTTTTTTTCACGAGGAAAATACTTTTGCCTGTATACATGAGCACATTATTTTATCTTTATTCAGCTGGATATGAATATTTGATATTCTGAGGAGAGGAAAACATGTTTCATCAATCAAACCCAGAAAACTGGGAAAGACTGTTGGTCTAGGTTTGTAAACATACAAAATTTAGGACAAGCTTTCGGTACCACAATGCTACATACATTCATGCCAGTACATGAGAGTGGACTTTAGTGGGCCTTAGTTTTTCTCTGCTGAAGGAATCAGAGGATAGCAATGAAGAATATGAGAGTTCAGTAAATAATTCCAGCAAAAGCCATAGAGCATAATTCCCATCCACTTCCCCATTTTGTGACAAAATTTAATAGAACATTTATTGCCCATTCCTGCCTTTAGGGTTGATGTTCTGACCTGGGAACACTGTTCATTCTGCAAAATGATAACAGAACAGAGTAATTCTTATGGTTGAGCTTTTTTTTTCTTTTTTTCCCCCCATGATTCACTTACAAGGCTCGAAAAGAGCTGCTTAGAATAGCTATGAAGAACCTCTGCAAAGAATCTACCTCTTAGCTTGACTTAGGTGCATTGTCCTCTAGGAGATATCCTTTTCATACTCCCGTATTATGAAGCCAAAGGAGTTTTTTCTCATGTTCTTCTATTTCACCACACTGAATATCACACAATCACAGCATGAGTTATTAATATTTCTCTGTTTTACAGTATGAAAACTCCACTAAGAAGAAGCACATATTTTTCCTCTTTTATTTTTTTTTTTGCTAATTTAATTATAAAATATTGTAGGTTTATAATAATTTAGAGGAGACATACTATCAACTTGGGAGGTGTCATTCTTAAACAGAAAAGACACAAGAAGCTGTAACTAGATCCTACGGGAGTGAGACTACGTTAATTCCTGTTTTATCCTAGTACTCAGTAGTGGGACTCTCTAGGGAGGACCAGGAATGGAGCTTTTATTCAGGCCTGAGAACAGTGAATGTAAACATTTGGAACCAAAGAATATTTTAGTTTCCACGGGAGATCAAGGGGGATATTCAGTCCAAACCCTACTCAATACAGGCCCAGTTAATATACCTTACTCATGTTTATGCCCAGCTAAATACTGAAGATCTTTTAGGAAGGTGATTTCATACCCTCTCTGATCAGTCTTTTCCAGTGCTTGACCCTACAAGTTTTTCCTAGGATCTACCCAGCATTTCCTAACCAAGCTTCCAGCTTTGTTCTCCTTCAATCCTCTTCATTGGGTATCTGTGGACAGCCATCAATTCTCCTCCCCACCTTTTCGCTTCTTTTTGGAGGCCAAACAAATCTACATTCGGCACACTTTGCATGTCCTGTGCTCCGTCATCCTGAACAGACTGCTAGGAAGAATAACATGTGTGACTTGTTTGCCTCATTTTTTGCTAGTTGGATTTCCCTCATTTGGAAATACAGCTGTGGAAACATAGTCAATCAAAACAAAGTACACTTGCTGTGTGCATATAGGGAATTTATACAGAGCACCACCTTTACGTTTGAAACAGAAGCTGAAAGAGACCTTCGTGAAAATGTGAAAGCATGCATTTTTCAGCTCATCATTTTAATTTAATTTACAGGAAGGTTTATTGTTCCAGACTGCTACCAAAGATTTGCTCCGCTGGTTGAAACATTAGCAAGCCTAAAATATTAGTTCCATCACTGGACAGAAATGTTTTTTATGTCTTTCTTCTTGTTTCGATCAGGATATGATCTTGGAACATAACATTTTCAGTAATATATATGTATGTGTATTTATTATGTTTGTTGCATCTTCAGACAAAAGTTTCTGGAATCAAAATTACTTTTACAGAGTGTTCTGTTTAATGAGGTGCTAGAAAACATTTGCCATGTAAATATACATGTTTGGAATCCTAAAACTGAGTAAATGAGGATTCTTTTGGTGGAGGTTAGCCATTGTAAAGGTCATTTAAACAGTCTGTGTAGCAGCAGTGACAGCTGGAATACTTGATATTGACAATTTATTTCTGAGAAAACAAGCTGAGTTCTTAAAAAAAACGTTTAATTCTTGAGCTGCCTGCAAACAAGTGATTTTTTTCACCTTGGTGAGCATTTGGCAGAAGGGTTATTTTACCTGTGCCAAGAGATTCATGGAGGACTCAGGCTTGAAAAGAACACCTTCTCTACAGCTGCAGCATTTTAGAGAGAACCTCCTTTTGCAATTTTGATTCTTAGTTTTCAGTAGTGCTACTTCTTTTCTTGTTATTTTGGTTTTTGTTTTGTTTGTTTTTTCCCTAGGGAGTTTTACATTTCCTCTGCTCCCCATGCACCTGCTTTTACTGCTATCCAGCGACCATTTGTCACATTAAAGATGTGATCATGATTTTCTTAGCAACTCTGGATGGAGACAACACTTCCCTTACTAAGTGGTTGTAGAAAGCACACACAAAGCTGTAGTTGCTGTAGGCAGGTTCCTCAAGCACAGCCTTGCTGTTCTTTGAAGGCATGTCCTAGCATCAAACTCCAGAATTCCGTTTGTCAGGCTATCCAGCCTGGTAAAATATATGGCTTTGAAACCTGAGGAATGTTTAACACAAAGTTTCTGGTAGTACCACTCTCCAGAGATAATCAGAGTTTTACAAATAGCAGTTTTCAAAGACTGTGGCCTAATTCCTAACCAAGATCTTTTCTGTTTCAGTAAGGCATTAGAATTACAAACACAACTATTGCCAGAACAGCAATAGGGAAGATGGGTAAGGTGTGCTTGGGTTAAGAGAACAAGCAGCTGAGTCAGGTTGAAAAGGGATAAATTCAACCAGGTTGAACTGGACTTTGTTTCAAGACTGTTTATATTTATGTTTTTCTGAACTTCTGTGTTCTTATGCCTATGCCCAAGCTGAATTCTCTTTTTCTCATTTCCACAAGGACTACATGTCTTATGTGACCCAAGCCTAGGTCGAACTCATACTCTGTTTGCAAAACTGAGACAGAAAATAAACAGATGTTTTCCCACAAATCCTTTCTGATTTCAAATTGCAAGGCATCAGATCCTCTTGGCTGGAAAATGAAGTGGGAAGCAATTTTACACACAGGAAAAGAAAGGCTTCCTGTTTTTCACTTTGAAATCCAGAACGAATCTTCCCTTTCTCATTTTAAATATTTTAAAGCCAAAATATTATTGGTTTTTGTATTTTTTGAAATATATAGACATAACAGAAAATCATTATGAAGCAGCAGACCATCTGTGTGGCTGCATAGCTTTCTAAAAAAAGGAAAAGGAAAACACATAGATGAAATTTCTTGATTTGATTTTTTTTCCCTTTTGCTGTTTTTGCTAAGTTGAGGAAGCCTTGCTTTTTGTTAAAGTCTACTCGTTCTTCTGTACTAAAAAGAGAAATTCCAAGGGATCTGTGGAGGATAACTAGACAATATTATCTGGAAACAAGGGAAAAAACTTGTAATTTTTATGCTTTGAACCTGGGTGATGAGTACATAATTTTCAATTTTTCTGTTGCTAAATTGATTAATTATAAGGTATCTTTTACTATGGCTCATTTGCAATGAATTGGATTAAATGAGAAAACATGATTCAGAAAGTGTTAGAGATACTGTAGATGAGAGTATAACGGAGAGCCGGTCTGCTCGTTTTTCCTGGGAATGATAGACTATAAATAGCTGTCTTTTGCCCTCTAGTACACACATTAAAGTTCCATTGAAGTTAGCAGTGTAGAAATCAATGGGAGCTCTGTGTGTATGTATCAGAGCAGATTTTTTGTTCAACCAAATTCTTTGTATTTAGTATAGGATGATCTAGAGATTATAAGAAATCTGAAATGTTCAGAATAGTAATATAATCTATAAATCCAGCTAATCTTGCTCTGTGTATTTGACTGCACTAGGGCATTCTTAACATATGTATACAATACACATCAAAATAGATTTAAAATAGGCATAAATATAAATACACACAACATATTTTACTTACATTTTGTTATTTTTTAACATAAAATCAAAGATGAGTTTTTACCATTTATTTCAGTTGGGATGATTTTTTGGGGGTTTCCAATTCTTGTAATTGTATTAGAGGCATTATTCCTCTCACCTGGACTGTGTTCTGAGTATGTTTGCACAGTGACACTAGATTCAGGCTTATATTTGTGTCTGCTTTCTCCAGTTCAATCCTCTGAACACAGAGAATTGCTCATTTTGGCTCAGTGAGTTCACAGGATCATAGAATCATTAAGACAGAAAAAAAGACCCCTAAGATCATTGAGTCCAACCATTAACACAGCACTGCCTCGTTTACCACTAAGTGTTGCAGATGATCTGCTCCATGACTTTCCCTGGCACTGAGGTCAGGCTGACAGATCCTCCTTCCAGCCCTTCTTGTAGATAGGCACCACATCTGATAATTTTCAGTCGATGGGGACCTCTCCAATTAGCCAAGTCTGCTGGTAATTGGTGAGTTATTCCATCAGCTCCATCAGTACCATTGGGTGGAAGCCATCTGACCCTATAGAGTTGTGTGTGTCTAAGTGGGGTAGCAGGTCACTGACGAAATGGTTGAGCCTGGATTTTGGGGGCTTCATTTTGCTCCCTGTTTTCCATCTGAAGGCTGAGTGCCCTGGGGACAACTGGTCTTGCTATCCAAGACTGAAGCAAAAGCATTAAGTATCTCAGGGTTCTCCTCCTAGTTTGTCACTATGCTTCTGTCTACATCCGGTAAAGAGCTCTGCAGCTAAAAAGGCTGGTAAAAGTGAAAGAAGTGAGGCTCCTTGTGGTGAGGGAAATATGCTTTTCCTGTGGTGGTTTCCGCCTTTGCAGACCAGACCATTGGACAAGGTGAGAATTCACTCAGGAAATCGCTGTCTTACTCTATACAGAAAATGACAATCAATCCTTTTAAAGTCCTCTTCCAATGTGTTCAAGGAACACTAAAGAAGTACCAGAGGCACGGAATATGGGAGGTGGTCATCTGCTGATGTAGCTGGGAGTAATTGTTTTGACTGTTTCTTTCCAGCTCTCTTTGTAAACATGAAATATTTTTACATTTTCTTACACCTTTTGCCTCACTCATATGACACGTAAAATACTGCTGCAAGAAGGAGTACTCCAAACACTCTCCACAACCACTCGAATTCCTTTGGTTTGGGCTGAAGCACCACCGTTTTTTTCAGGTAACGTGCAAATCTTTGAGACAGTGTAGGCTGAGAATCTCTTCTAGGATGTGATACAAGGACATTTGTGTGTATGAGATACTACTTTGAAATGGCAAACAGAGCAGTGAAGAATTTAGCAATAATATTTAGCTTGTTAGGAAACAGAGTGTATTTATTCCTTTCTTCAGAGCCTTATTTACGGTACGCTGGGACTTCTGAGTGAAGGAATGGCAAACTTAATGAAACATTTGATTGGTATTAATTACTTTCCACTTAATTACCTGCCATGTGGATCTTGTTGAGCTATTGATTACTGGGAAACATACATCCCACTGGGGATAGTGTGATTTAACTTCATCCAACGAGTCAATTAGCCTGAGTAACACTGGGAGAGCTGGTGCTCTGCCTCAGTGAATGGGGTTTCTTGCCAAGAATGGTACATAAGCCATTTATTTGTTCATTAAAACACAGTACTACTGTCAACAGGAGGCACTTATCAGTTGTTATTGAGATTGGTAAAATGTCAGTGTTTCATCAAAGATTAGCAGCAGTTCCTAGCTGCAAACTGGGTGAAAAGACCCTCTCTGGTTTGAGAGCACAGATGAATGCATGAGGTCAAGACATGTTTGCTTCTCATTTGTGAGAACTTCAGTTACAAATTTGTGTCAGCTCTCCCTAGTGCAAAACATCTTTCATTGTCATTAATTCGGAAGCTGTGGGACAACGGACCCTGAACTGTGGCATGTGACATTCAATTAATTTCACCAAGAGTGAAACACATAGTATGTCCCCCAACACATACATTCACAATAAATACTAATATTGTTCTTTAGTGAGGATGGTCTTCCTAACTGACAAGAACAGCCTGCTGTCTTCTCATGAATTAATCTGAGAATGAAAGGATCTTTTTTTTTTATTTTCTTTCTTTCCTCCCTTTTGATTTAAATTAGACAAAGAAACCATTATTCCTATTGATAGTTCCCCTAGTGTATAACTGAAGGTATAAAAACAACCCTGTTGGCTGGAAATAATAATTAAAAATCCAAACCACACAAACAAATAACCAAACAACAATAAAAACAAAACCCCCAAAACCCAAAACCAAATATCAAATGAACTACAACAAAACAAGGTAATAGAGGTGGAGAATTAAATTTGTTCAAGGAAGTCTTAAAGTGAATCTTTCATGGAATGGTTAAAGGAAAAATTTTGAGTATTCTAAGCAGATGTCTAGAGAAATTACTTTTAAATATGAAGTTTGGATTTAAATATAATTTGCAGATCAGATTATATACTATGCTTGAAATATAGGATAGATTATCTCAGTAGTGGGTTTAAAAAGTCATCAGAATCCTTTAGGAAAAGTGAGCAAATAAACAATTTATGAGGTTATTTACTTGGTAGTGACCTGCATAAGAATTTGTAACATTGAAGAAAGGATTCAAGTATCTGCCATAAATGAATGATGTGTTTTACCTACGTGATATTTTATTTTGCTTAACAGAATACATTAATTTCAACTTTACGGTTCTCTTGATACTTTTAAATAAGAGTATAAACTAACTTTTAAATAATATTTTGAATAGTGAGAAATGATACAGATTTATCCTAATTTCAAATCAAGGTTTTCATGCTTGAGAGGGCCATTGGGTTCAATGGGTGTGAAAATGTTATTCTTGCAAAATAAGGAAAGCAGATAAATTCAACAGATATCTTGGTAGAAGACAAGTTGTTTTTTAGGAATGGATCAAGTATAAATTTTTTTAAAAAACAGAAATATTTAATGTAATGGGGTTTTAAAGGTTTTGTGTCATTTAAAGTTAAGTATAGTGAAGAATATGAAGACTTTACACGCTACTAAAACAAAGTGGTTTATTAAAATTACCTTTGTATTTGCAATTGAGAAAATAGCTGTGAAAAAGTGGAAGCAGCAAGGGAAATTTCGGAATGCATTTGAGATCCCCTCTTCGATGTGAGTTTCTATTTTTAGACTTGTGAATCAAATTAAGAAAAAACAACATTTGTTTTAGTCTGTTTCCCATGTTTTTAGAACCTTTTAGAAGGTGGTAGTTGGCTTTTATAAACTAGCTGTGCAAGTTGCATTGCTCTTGTAGATTACCTTAGTTGTACACACTGGTACAAAATCTTTTGTCCAGCAGAATAATTTTGGGTTGTTACAAGCAGACGAAAAGCATCAGGCTTCAAACTGCTGCTAAAATGTAACATACTCATCAATAAATTTGGGGGGAAGGAAGGAAGAAGAGGAAGCGTTGAGAGTTAATGTTTGTCATCTCGAGCAACTCCTATGCATGATGAGGCCCTGCTGCCCAGGAACTGGCTGGAAACCTGCCTGATGATGAGAAGTTGAGACTAAATTTCCTGGGTTTGCTTTAATTCCGTGTGGGGCTTTTGCTTTCATTATTAAATTGCCTTTATTCCAGCCAATGAGCTTGTCTGTCCTTGTGTCTCTAGTGTTGGGGAGAGTTAGAGAGAAGGCACCTGGGTGGGGGTCTGAAAGCCACCTGAGGTCAACCCACTACAAATAATTACACCTATAGTTGGTTTTTGGAGAGTTTGCACGCATGGTGGGAGTGTACAGTGTATATATTTAGGTATAAACCTCTCATTTTCTGGTTAAAGATATTGGAGCATAATTAGGGTGTGCTGTTTAGTTCAGTCATAACCTTTACTACAATAAAAGAAAGAACAAATTAAAACAAAGATGTGACCAATAAAAGGTTTCATTAACTGCTATAAATCTCTTTGAAATGTTCAAGGCGTGAGGCCAAGAGAGGAAAATCTTAAAATTTCTGTTTTGATATAATTTTTAATGCAATATAGATCTCACTGTATCCTACATTAGAGTTCTGTGAAGCTGTGAAATAACGTAGCAGCAGGGGATGGGGCAGAAATTACTGTAAAACATTCTTGTCTCTCCAGTATTAGGTTTCTGCAGTGGTAAATTAGCATGCTAAAAGGAAAGCAATTGACCAGTTTTAGACGATGGTGGAGTTTGTCTGTATGTTGTGGAAGAATTATTTAGTGGAGTGTTGTGCTTTAATGTGTTTAATGGTAGTACAAAAGGTGAAAGGGACCTTGTTTTTCTGCTTATGCTGTAAACAAGGTTTCAGGGGAAATTCTTTGAAGTGCAGAGATCTAAGCTGTCTGGTTTTGAATTCCCCCTGAGGTACTACAGAGGAACAGTAGGTATCTGATAATGTTTTAACTTCAAGTAAATATTTTTGGGCATCAAACAGTACTGACAAAAAATATAAAAAGTGGATTATTTAAAAGTGCTGCTTAAGATAAATAAGATTCTCACATGATTTGTGGTGTTGAAGTTTTTAGTCTCTCTAGAGCTACAAAAGAGAATGCAAAACAGTAAAGGACTGAAACCTGGCGGTATACTGATGGTGTCACCATAGGGACTTAATCCCTAGTGTCCTCATCTCTTTGTAGAAACTGAGCATGAGAAGCAAGATATGGTATTCCCCATATCGTGACTGTTTCCAAAGATCTGCCCTAACTGCCAGATTTTCTTTCAACCATCCTGACAGCTGCCTTTGTTGGACTGGGTCGATCTGTTTATTTAAATGCGCAGAGAAATATACGAGCTACAACACTGTGGTGTGGAGTCAAAATGACGTTTAAAGATGTAGCAGTGCTGACAAAAGCCAGCAGGAAGCACCGCTGGAAGTTTAAATATAGCGTCTCAGGACTTCAGAAGGTGTTACAAATTCTGCCACAAACAGATAGAGATAACCTGCATAATGGTCATAAGACCATTATATTTTTTTGTCTATAAGTATGATTTTATTTTCTTTCCCTTTAGCTCTGAAAAAGAAAATAGTAGTAAAGCATTTCCATAAAGAGTTTTAAAGTTTTAAGTTTGGCTATAGTTATTAATATATGGTTTATGAATATGTTTGAATTCAGCCTATTTTCAGGATCACACTGGTAGTCGCACATGATGCAGGAATAAGGTTCTCTTTCTGCAGTGTTAAAAAAAATGTCTCCAAAGTTGACCTGCTTACTGACAGGACTACAAAATTTTCATTACATTTTCCATACAATTTTCTTGAGATAGAGTCTGGTTGTTTTTCCTAAGAAAATGTATTTGGCCTGTCGTACCAGTAGCATTACTTGTGACCTGAGATGCTGAAAATTGTGGCAGTTGAAACTTTAGGGGAAAAAAACCCTAATAGAAGTTAGTTTTACAGTATTGCTCAAAACAATAACTACTGGCTTTGTCATAACAACTGACAGAAACAATGGCCAAGCAGTGTGCCCAGCAGAGTGCACTGTTTCAGCAAAACAAAATCTTTGGGTTTTTTTCAGTTTTGCTTGTTTGTTTGTTCGGGTTTCTTTTTTTTAATATCAGTCGTGCTGCTTTATTCACAAAATAAGCCTGTGAAACATTAGAATTTATTCTCAACTTGCTTTGATTGCAGCAAGACACAGGACCCTATGTGCAAGGACACATCTGCTATGACCAAATTTTCATCATGTTAAAACAAGGAGGGTTTTCCTGTTAAAGTGTACAGGAACTGGAAGAGGCTGGTGGATTTAAGTCTTGCCCTTCCTTGCAAGTGGTTGAGAAGATCAGAAATGGAGGTGGCAGTGGCAAGCTAGGTGAGACACAGCTGGGGAGAGCTGGTTGAGCTGGGGATAATTCTCATCTTTCAGAGACTGACATGAGCTTCCTGAGAAGGAAGAGGTTTTCCAAAGAATGAAGATAATTTTTCTTCAAGTGCATGAGCAATATCTTGTGTAGCAGGCTTGACCCTCCCCAGCAGAAAAATATTCATAATGCTATAAGCAAAGCCTCAGTTACACCTATCAGCCACCTAAAAGTAAAGACAGGAGAGTCTTCATGAAATGATTAGAACACTCAAGACCTACCATGGGCCTACTGTCTTCAGCAAATCCTGATCTTCAGGCCCTTCAAAAAACATAGAGATAATAAGTTATTTTCTGAATGCAAAAAACACCTGAGTGACAGAGGTTTATAATTTCCAACAGGATTTATAGCGTCATGTGAACCATGGTCTCTAGTTTTTGGGAAACACTATCTTGCAGCACAGTGAACTCATAAGGTTTCCCACTCCTTCCCTGGTGTTGAGAAAAAAAGCCCAGATAGGAGCATTGACCAGTGCAGTCCTGGCTTCAGTAATTTGTCCTTTCACACCTGGAAAAGAAAGAAAATGTCCTTCTGGGCTGGTGATGTATGCTGTCTGTAATGGTTTGGTCTGAGCTGTTGCTGCACACTTCCCCAGAGATGCATCTGAAAGAATCACATTTGCACTCCTTCTACGTGGTCCGGCTTTACCGAGGTTGTACAGTAACCTACAGCCTAGCTAGCTCTACCCTGTGGCTTTTATCAGACCGGGAAGACTTTCAGGAATAAGTGGTCGGGACCTTCTATTCTAGTCTGCTTGGTATCTGGGAGCACCAGACCACAGACCTTGAGCTGGCCTGTAGCTCGTTCACGGTCTCGAAAGGAATACGATGTGTTTGGACTGCTTTGTTACGTTTTTTCTCTCATACTTTTTATTTTTTTCTTGTATTTTTTATTTTCTCTCTCTCCTTTTTTTTTTTGTTTCTGTTTTTGTTTTTGAGATTTTTCTGCTCGAGAATTTTATGCTTTGTTGATGTGAACTAAATGTGCAAATGCCCCTCATCAAATACCATATGTTTGATGGCGAAGCAAAGTTCTTAGACTATGCTCTTTTAATACTAACAGTAAGATTTGAGTGTACTTGTAAGTTATCCAAAATATAATGAGGACATTTTTGAATACATCAAGAGTGGTAAAATGTGATTGCTTTAAAAACTGGAGAACAAAAATCCACTAATACTTTCATTTTGGGAAAGGAACATAGCCTTCCTGCTCTCTTCATATTCTGCAGAATTCTAAGAAAACTCCTGTAAGATGGGCATTTTGACCATCTTATTTGCAAACACTTGGACCACATGTACCACAGCTGTTGAACTGCACTCTACATGCGTGGTAGTTCAGTGGGGTATCACGTCAGAATGAGAGAAAGAGGTAGCCTTTTTGCAATGACAACGAATCTATTACATATATCTGATTCTGGTACAGTTAGGCTTATTTATACCTCTGAAGACCTGTCCCCCAGAATATAAATCTTACCTGTCCAGACAGATGTAGTCACAGAAATGAAAAATACACTGTCGTGGAAGAGAGCCTGTGTAAAATGCATCCTTCAAGGAAAACAACCTGTTTCTTAAAACAAAGACAAGTGCAATTAACAGACAGAAGTTATCTGCTCTAAATAGTGGGTGAACAGGACAGAGTATGCAGGAAATACACAATTCCCATTTGTGACTGTAAACACTGTGGGGTCCACATCTCTATGGGTAGAAACCAAGCTCTGTTAGCATACAGATGTGCGATACCTTTTAAAATCCCTGCAGTATCTTCCTGCCTGCTGTGCTTAATTTCAGATTCAAGTGAAGTCATTAAAGGAGAAAAAAAACCCAACAAACAAACCACAAAACCGGTTTTTGCCTGTATCTGTGTCCTACATTGCACTGCCTTTCCCTCAAATATTTTCCTGGTGCTCCAGTGCCCCAAACATTTTTTGAATACTTAATATTTTAGGGCCTCCATTCTCACCTTTGTTTTTCAAGTGTCTCTGTCTTAAAGTGATTTATTTCTGTCTAACAGGTAAAATCACAACTTATTGTTTTCTTACAAAAGCTTTCTTGCCAGCCTATTTTGCAACATTCCATAAGAAAAACAAAAGATTTTGCTTAGAACTGTAAAAAACTCTTCCAATCTGGAAGCTCTAAACTCCCTTTAAAAGCTAGTTTCACTAAGCCTAATTCTCATTTTGATTTATTTCACTTTGAATATAATGGTATTAAATTAGCAAAGACAAGCAATGAACAAAACTCTGGAGAGGAATTAGCCATTGTATCCAGTCCATTAATCTCTTCTTCAATTCTTGAGAATTGTGGCTCACCCAGACCCAGAGATCAAATAAAATGCCTAATTGGGAAAATCCTAAACAAGAGTATCCTGGGGAGCTTGAATTTATTTGTCAACTGTTCAAACAACTATGTTGTTTATAAGTCTTTAAAACCCTGATACTTTTCTGCCACTATAACTTAATCCAGATACTTTAAACACAGGAGGGTGATTGAGAATTACTTTCAATTAACTGGAATAGGGAGAGATACTTATTCTAAAAACAGATAGCTGTGTTGTGAACATTCTGCTGAACATGCTGAGAATTTTAGATCTAAACATCAGGTTTGAGGGATGCTCTGAAAACTCTTAGAGAGTCATAGTAAACACAGCTAATGGATATTCTACTCTTGTGATGGCATTTGTACTAAGCACCATGACTCAATAAGAGGAAGAAATACAGTATAAATGAGTGATGTTTTCTAAAAAAGAAATTCAATAACATTTTTCCAGACATGCAAAAGGCAGTAACTGCTTGAGCCTTTTCTGTCGCCTTGTGACTACTCCCAGTTACCTGCTGATTTTCCTGGAGGTCAAGGAACACAACCCACAAGACTGATCTAGACCTGCTATTCCAGCAAAAATGGAGAGAACAGTTAAAAGTCTATACCTAGATTTGAGTCTGATAACATCTCATATTCCCATCGGTGCTAAAGAAATAGGTAAATGTTTGTTAGTTATCTAATATGAAATAAATTTTCTGACGGCACAGCGACTCATCAATGACCTGACAGCTCTCTCTTTTTTGGGAAGAAAAAAAAGAGTCTATGGAAAGATCTCTGGCCCGCAATCACATGCTAAGGCAGTTGGTTCCCTGCTCCCGCTCCCCCTTTTACTTATGTTTTTTGGTCCTAATCACCAGTTTAGATTTGATACAGCATAGAGATCCCAAGTGCCACATGAATTGATGCCGCCTCCTTGCTACAGAGGATTTCTTGTTCTCAGCTGCAATAACAGTGATCATGAGATTACATTAAATTGCTTACACGGTGAACAAATTAGCTCCAGTGTTACAAACATTACATATTTTCATGCTATCCAGAGGAGCGTCATTGTCAAACCTAGAGATGCTTTTGTTTATGTTGCCGTGGAGATCTGTGGATGACAACCCTATTGTTCAAGCCTATAAATTTTCAGAGAGGTTACTCTGAAACGATCACATTAATGACAATCTGTACTACAGGGCAAAAGAAAGTCTGTCAGGAACTGTTTAAGTGTAGTTGAGAACAGATCAGAAAATTTCTTGAAGCCACTTCTTCTATGCCTATTCTTTAACAATTTCATCTTTGTCTCCAACAAGCATCAGTCAAAAAATGAAATAATAAAACTAGTAGGAACTTGCCAGAATGGAAAATGCCTCTGGACCTCTGGACCACATAAGACTGATAAAATACACTTTGTTCACAAATTTATCCTCTTTTTCTTTCCCAGGTCTAAGAAAGAACAACTCCTTGGTGAAGGAGAACCAGAGGGAAAAGGCCAGGTTGATTAGGGCTATAGAAAAGACCATTGGGTATCAATTTTATTTTTAAAATATTATATGAATTTTCTGATGCTTGTTAAGGTTTTATTCCATATGTTAAGAAGATACCAAAATCTTTCTTTAACTGAAAAGAAAAATCTATTTGTTTTCATTTGTGCTGGTTTAAAAAAGATCTATCTGGAAAATTAAACCTCCCTTAAGCTGCTCTCTTACTCCCAAAGCCTCCTGGTGAGAGGGAGACTGAGAGCAGAGATTCTGAGCTGAGATAAGAACCATTTACTTGAAAAAAACAAAGCAGCAATGAAATGAGAAAAATGAACAGTAACCATAACTATACGGAAAGTACACAAAATGAGGGTGATTCACGTACAAAAAAGGTATTCACTGACTGAGGCCCCACGAGGCTTGAGAAAAAAACAAAAATACCACCAGCCCCACCTCATCCCTCCCCAGCACAGGGGCCAGCGATGCCTGGGAAGCTGTTTGGTCTGGATAGGAGTCAGTGCTAACAAGTGCTGGCTCCAGCTGTCCCAAGGCAGGGGCTGCCTTTCCCCTGGGGCAGCAGTGGGGTGACAGCAACAGCAGCAGAAGCAGCAGCAGTCACCCCTTTCCATGGGTTAACAACAGTTAAGGCTTGTACCTCTTAACAGAAAGGGTTTATCTTAGTCAAGGACTGGGGTAAGATGGAAATGCCATCCCAAGCAGGCAGCTTTCACTAAATGTAGATCCCAGTGTTTGAGTGTGGTTTTTAATGTTCCATTGTCCCATTCAATTTTCCCACCAGAGGCTGGTGCATGGTAAGGAATAGGATATCCACTCAATACTGTGCTCTCTGGGCCAGGGGTCTAAGAGGCTATTTTTGAAATGAGCCCCACTGTCCAACCGACTTCTTTCTGGGGTTCCGTGTCACCACAGGACTTGTTTTTCAAGGCCCAAGGTGGTGTTCACGCAGTGGGGTGAGGCACAGGGTACATCTCCAGCCATGCGGTGGTTGTTTCCACCACTGTCAGCACATAGCGCTTGCCTTGGTGGGTTTGCAGAAGCATGATATTGTCAGTCAGCCAGGCCTCCCCATATTTGTATTTCAACCATTTTCCCCACATACCACAGAGGATCTACCTGCTTGATTGCAACATGTTTCACAGGTATGAATAACCAGGGAAACAGAGGTTAAGTCCATCCTCTGATCACAAGCCCATCTGTATTGTTGCATCTCTTCCCTGATGACCTGAGGCATCATGGGCCCACCCAGCCAGAAATAATTCACTCTTTTTTTGCCAGTCTAGGTCCACTTGAGACACTTTAATCTTGGCAACCCAATCCCCTGTCCATTGTTGAGAAGTTCTTCAGTAGCCCAGCTCACAGGTGCGTGTACATCTACACAACATACTTTTACAGCCAGCTTTTCAAATCCAGGCAGTGATGTCTTGGCAAACTTCAGCAGCCCAGATGAGTTTACGACTGTGCTACCAATCGATCTTTTTCCATTGATCTAGCCACCTTTACAGAGCATTTGCTACCATCCACAAGTTAACGTAGAGTGCTGTCCATTCCTCTTGTTCAGCAATATCTAAAGCTATCTGGATGTCTTTCAGCTCTGC